>CAUYPK010074193.1:0-17410 GCA_963574355.1 Loris lydekkerianus
CCTGCTTTTTTCTGCTTTCCATTTGCCTGGAATATAGATGACCATCCCTTCACCTTGAGTCTATATTTGTCTTTTAATGTAAGATGCGATTCTTGGATGCAGCAGATATCTGGCTTGAGTTTTTGTATCCAGGCAGCCAACATGTGCCTCTGACATCTCAGCTATTTGTTTGTGCATGGGGTCTTGTGCTGTTTCTGCCCCATTGATCCTTGGGGGAGTTGATCTACTGTGATTATTCATATTGCCAGAGTTTTTCTGTTGATTTCGCCTGATGACTGTTTTTCACCATTGCCTCTGGCTGTCCTCAGAGTTGGGGAGGTGTCTCTTCAAGATTAGACCCCAGCAGGATCACTCTATTGTTGTTGGATCTTTGTAGGGAGTGACCCTGTGTAGTTCCTCTTGGGCTGCTCTAGCTAGGGAGTTCTGGTTGTGGAAGCAGCTCCGGTGTGTGACATACCTGGATCCAGCAACAGGTTCTGGGAGTGCCTGGCGCCCAGTAACTTTGGCACAGAGAGCCCAAGGCTCCAACAGTCTCTGGCCAGGAGAAGGGCTCTGCGCAGAGGCAGGGAGGGCTCCAGAGGGCACGCAGCTACCAGAGTCCCTGGCCAGATGAACGGGCTAGTGTGGAGGCTGGGAGGACACAGGAGAGAGGACGCAGGGTTGTGTGGCTCCTGCAGTTCCTGTTTAGGGAATGCGGAGGCCTGGTGGGTGCGGGTCACGGGTCGGGGGTTGCTGCACAGCTCTTATGGAGGTCTGGGTGGCACCAAGCCCAGGAGTTTGAGGTTGCTGTAGGCTGTGATGTCACGGCACTCTACCCAGGGCAACAGCCCAAGGCTCCAGTGTGCTAAAACCGTCTCACTCTGCCCCTATGGATTAAGGCTGTAAGGCAGCTCATTCCCTGCCTTTAGGCTGCTCAATCATTAGGTTACTTTGTCCTGCCTGTTCCTTGCTCTGGGACCCTGAGTGCGGAGCTTGCCCGGGCAGTTCTTTCACAATGGCATCCTGCGCCCAGCTCAGTGGCTCAGTCTGGGGCCGCAGATAATGCCAAAAGCTCTCCACACTCCTGTTCAAGCTCTCCCCAAGGCAGTTCAACTGAGTGCCAAGTCCAAGAACACCAAAACAGTTCACAGGTAAGGCCTTTCCGGTTTGCAGTCTCATTGCTGCTTGTACTTACGGTTGCTGGCGTGATTAGGTCGATCGAACACACGCAATCACTTGCCAGTTTTCCACTGTATTTGTCCTCCTCTTGGGGTCCAGAAGTCCCTTGCTGGCTCCCTCTATCCTCAAAGAGATCATTATAGGCCGATCCCACCGGCCAGGGATGCCTGGAGTCTTGTCTCCCCAGACTCACCATGCCCAGTTGCAGGGAAGCTGTTACTCGGCCGCCATCTTTAATCCTCAAACTCTCCTGAATTCTTTACAAAGAATATATATTTTTTTCTTTTGCTTCCTTTGAGTGGAAGGGAAAACTCAAATGCCCAAAAGTAAATAAGTTAACCAATTAGTTCATTCAGTTATTGAAAAGGTAGGGCATAAAACTGTATAGAAAACAAACTAATTTTAAAACAATAAAAACATACAACAAAGACTGGATAGAATATGTCACAAAGTGGCAGAATTTCTCTGTGATGGTGGAGCCCACTCAGCATTTGCAGCACTGTGTCCCTGGGCTTCCACATCACAATATTCTGACTTGCTGCTTCTCCAGGTCCTCCACTGGCATCTTTTCCCTTCTATGCCTTCAGAGGGCTTTCTTTGAGATACTCTGTTTTAGGTCTCATACACCTTCTTCAAGGCTTCAAGCATCACCACTGCTCAGATGGCTCATGGATGGAGGTCTCCCTTCTGATTCTACCCAAAGCTGGATGTTTACATTTGGATATTTTATCATTACCTCACATGCTACTGCTTCCTCTATTGAAATACCGTCTTTTGGCTTACCTGTCAACTCAGCAGGTTTTAATATTTTCATTGTTATTAATTCCCAGATTCAAAGAAAACATACCTACATGGCTCTTTCCCCAAATCACTGACTATTTCATATGTTTTTTATATCATATTACACTGAAATTATTTATTTATTGTCTCCCTGCTGGTAAGAATACTTCTGGGAGATACCGCACTCTCTTTTCATCACTCTATCTCAGCATCTAGCCAGGAGAAGGCTAGGAGAAGGCATATTGTGCTCCAAATACCACAGGCACTTGAGGAATGAATGAGTGCATTAGTAACTAAACCCTAAAATAATCCTTTTCCCAAACTAGCATTCTTTTAGAAATAAGTAAATTAGTATTATAAAAGTAATATATATTTGCTAAAGAAAATCTAGAAAATACCAATAAACTTTTAAAAAGTCTCCCTGAATAACCTCCAAATCTTTCTTGTTCCCTTTTGTAAACATGGTCATCAACATTCTTACAGCTTTCTAAAGTAACTTTTTTCTTCTTTTTGTTCTTCTATGATTATATCTTTCAAATAAATTTTTATAAGCAAAACTGATGGATCAAATGCTTTTGATTTCTCTATTTTGCTTTGTTGCCCAGTAGTTCTGAATGAAATCAGCTCCTGTTTGATACTTCCCACATGCCCATACGCAGCCATGAATTCTGCCCATATCCCTTTTTCAGTCTCTTGTCTCCATGCCTCACATTTCTATTCAGAGCAATAAATCTAATTTAGATTCAAGTTATTTACGGTCACAGCTACCAGAAGGAGACTTCCTGAATTACCAGTTGTGTGACCTTGGAAAAGGTCTCTGTGATTTAGTATCCTCATCCGTGAAATGGAAATAATAATTGTATTTACCTCACAGAGTCTCACATTTGAAGAGGGCTCAAAACAGTGCCTGGCACTCAAACGTTAAGGTCTTACTAAGGACTGTATATTATACAGGACTAACCTGACAATTAGTCTAACTTCCATTTTATCTCTCCATCAAAATATATATACATTGCCAATAGATCCTATCTTCTTAAAATACCAACGTCACATTTTTGCTCAGCAGTTCCCTATTGCAAACAAAAGATGTCCAATATACTTTCTGGCTAGGAATAACGTCCTCAAAAATTGAAGCCTGATCTACTACTTTTCCTTCCATTGGTTTCCTTCATTAAAACCATCTGCTCTAATAAAATCAATCCATTCATTTTCTCCCGAATATTTTGCATGCTTTCTCTGTATTCAAATTATAAAGCTCAAACCAATCAACCAACCAAATAAGACTGCTGGGCTGAGAATGGTGGCTCACACCTGTAATCCCAGCCCTCTGGGAGGCTGAGGCAGGTGGATTACTCAAGCTCAGACTGACAAGAGCAAGAACCCCATCTCAAAAAATAGCTGGGCATTGTGATGGGTGCCTGTAGTCTCAGCTACTCGGGAGGCTAAGGCAAGAGCATCACTTGAGCCCAAGAATCTGAGGTTGCTGTGAGCTATGATGCCATTGTATTCAACCCCAAGGCGACTAAGCGAGATTCCATCTCCAATTAAATAAATAAATAAATAAATAAAATAAAAATAGAAATAAATAAAACTGCAACTCCGTCCCCTATTGACTCCTACAATCTTGACATGATTATGCCTCTCCACGAGTACTTCTACTCTCTGGAACATACATAGGATATCTCACATTAATATACTCCTTCTTATCAAGTTATCTTTACATGCACATATAAGTACATCTAAGTAAAATACCTCTATCTAGGTAGATTGATATTCTTATTTGTAGCTGCTAAATGTTAGCTGATTTAATAATATTTTTATAAAGCTTCTTAAAAATTGTCATTCCACCTTAAAGAAAGATGGAGACTTTACCTCTGTCATGTTTACATGGATGGAGCTGGAACATATTCTCTTAGTAAAGTATCTCAAGAATGGAAGAAAAAGTATCCAATGTACTCAGCCCTACTATAAAACTAATTTATGGCTTTCACATGAAAGCTATAACCCAGTTAAAACCTAAGACTAGGGGGAATGGGGAAAGGTAGGAGAGGGAGGTGTGAGGTAGGCGGAAGGAGGGGGATTGGTGGGATTACACCTGTGGTGCATCTTACAAGGGTATATGTGAAACTTAGTAAATGTGGAATGTACATGTCTTAGCATAATAACTAAGAAAATGCCAGGAAGGCTATGTTAACCAGAGTGATGAAAATGTGTCAAATGGTATATGAAACTAATATATGGTTCCCCATGATCACATTAATGTACACAGCTATGATTTAATAAAAAAAGAATGGAAAAATAAATATCCAATATACTCTATATTAATATGAAATCAATATTTAAAAATTACATGCTCATAAGAATAAAACACTAATATATTCCAGTTAAGGGGTAAAGGAAATCAGGAGTGGGAAAGACATTTGGCAGAAGGAGGGAGGTCATGAGGCAGGAATCTCAGCTAATGTGCACATTTTGAGGGTGTATAAAATGCCCCCTGGGTGAGGGGCTCTTCTACAAGTGCAACTTTACCTTGGAAGTGAGAACAATGTAACTGAAAAATTGTACTCATATTAATTTTATATAATTAAAAAATAATAAATAAATAAATAAATAAATAAATAAAATCACAGGCTGAAATGATGAAAACAGGAAAAAAAAAAGTCTCCCAACAAAAAAAGCCCTGTTTCAAACAGGTTCACAACAAAATTCTGTCAGACATACAACTGGTACCTATTTTATTGAAACTGTTCAATACATTTAGAAGAGGATCCTCCCTAACTCATTCAGTGAAGCAAGTTTCAACATGACACCAAAGCCAGTAAAGCCCACAACAAAAATAGAAACTACACACCAGTGTCCTTCATAAACATAATTGCAAAAAGTCCTCAATAAAATTACAACAAACCAAATACAACAGCACAAAAAAAAATTCACCATAATAAAGTGGATTTATCCTAGATATATAAGAATGACTCAACATGCAAACCATAGATCATTACAATAGATGCAGAAAATGTATTTGATAAAATCCAACACACCTTCATGATTAAAACCCTCAACAAACTAGGCATAGAAGGATTATGCCTCAAAAGAGCAAAATCCAGATATGAAAATCCCACAGCCAACATCATACCAACCTAAGAAAAGTTTGAACAGTCATCATAAGAAAGGGAACAAGACAAGGATGTCCACATTGTGCTGAAAGTCCTGCCCAGAGCAATCAGGCAAGAGAAAGAAACCAAGGACATCAAATTAAAAAGGAGGAGGTCAAACTCCCTGTTTGCCAATGATATGATCTTATATGTAGCATACCCTAATGATTCCTTTAAAGGACTCCTAAAATTGATAAATACATTCAGCAAAGTGTCAGGTTATAAAATTAATGTACACAAATCAGTAGCATTTCTATACATTAATAATTCAGCCAAGATGAGATTCAAATCAATCATGAACTCAGTACCATTTACAACAGCTACCAAAAAATATTTAAGATTATACTTAATTGAGGAGGTGGAAAATCTCTACAAGAAGTATAAAACATTAATAAAAGAAATTATTGTTGATGCAAACAAATGGAAAAACATCCCTTGTTCAAAGATTGTAAAAATCAATACTCTATCTCTTGCCTAATTGCTCTGGGCAGGACTTTCAGTAGGATGTGGAAAAGGAGTCATAAAAGTGGATGTCCTTTCTTGTTCCCTTTCTTTTTTTTTTTTTTTTTTTATTAAATCATAGCTATGTACATTGGTATGATCATAGGGCATCATACACTAGTTTCACAGGCCGGTTGACACATTTATATCACACTGGTTGTTCCCTTTCTTATCATGAGCCTTTCAACTTTTCTGAGGTCAGTATGACGTTGGCTGTGGATTTGTCATATCTGGATTTTGTCCTTCTGAGATATGATCCTTCTATGACCATTTTGTTGAGGGTTTTAATCATGAAGATGTGTTGGATTTTAAAATGTCAATACTTCCAAACATGATTTACAGATTCAATGCAATTCCCATGAAAATATAAGTGTCATTTTTCCCAAAAAGAACAAATCTTGGCCAGGCACAGTGGCTCACGCCTGTAATCTTTAGGATCCGGAGGCAGGAGGCATGCTTGGGGCCAGGAGTTCAAAAATCATCCTGAGCAAGAGTACGAAAACTAGCTTAGCATGGTAGTGTGTGACTTTAGTCCCACCTACTTAGGAGGCTGAGGCAGGAGGATTGCTTGAGCCCAGGAGTTTGAAGTTGCTGTTATGCCACTGCATTCTACCTCAAAACAACACAGCAAGACCCTGTCTCAAAAACAACGGAAAAATCTGAAGGCATCATAGATTATATTATTAACTGACTTCAAATTATGCTACAAGTCTATAGTAACCAATAAAGCACGGTACTAGTATAAAATTAGTACTACCTCTATGGAAAACACTATGGAGATTCCTTGAAGAATTAAAAGTAGACTACTACTATTCAATCCAGCAATCCCACTACAGTCAGGCCCTGAGTTACAAACATCCAATTTATGTTCACTTGACACCTATGAACAGAGGCTATTACAGGTAATAGATAAATGTTAACTCTTCCAACTTACATACAAATTCAACTTAGAACAAACCTACAGAACCCATCTTGTTTGTAACCCAGGGACCACCTGTTCTGGGTAAAAATGTAGACATATAGATCAAAGAACAAAATAAGGAACCAATAAATAAACCTATATACCTACAACCAACTGGTCTTCCACTAAGAAAACAAAAATTACACTTGAAAAAGGATATCCTATTCAATAAATGGTTCTGGAAGAATTAGAGAGCCACATGCAAAAGAATTAAACTGAATCCCTATCTCTCATACACAATAATTAACCCAAGAGGGATTAAAGACTTAAGTGTAAGATCTGACAACATAAAAATTCTAGTAGAAAACGTAGGGAAAAACCTTTCTGGACATTGACTTAGGCAAAAAATTTATTAGTAAGAGCACAAAATCAAATATTACAAAAACAAAAATAAATGAGACAATTATTTACGGACTTTTTTTGCTCATCAACTTTCATTAGTGTTTTTGTTTTTAATGTATGGCCCAAGACAACTCTTCTTCCAATGTATGGAAGGAAAAAAAAAAAAAAAGTCTGGACACCCTATAACATTGCAAGATATTAGTTATTTTTATCCAGAAAATGTTAATTAAGATTAGACTAATATTTATCTTATATCCTGTTCTTAATAGAGTGCTGTCTTTTCCTCTATAATCATCTTCCTGCTGCATGAAGGACTTGTATCAATAATATTTTAGTGAGGATCTGCTGACAATTTTCTGGGGTTTTTTTGTTTTTTTTTTTTTTAAATGGGAGTACAGTAAATTAATCAACTTTCACAGTGGAAGAAGAGTTTTGCTGGGACTGGAGCTCTAACCTCGCAGTTAATTTTCTTTTAACACTTTATAGGTACCATTCCATTTTCTTCTGTTTGCTTTTATTTCTGCAAAGTAATCACCTAAAATTCTTATTGTCCCTCCCTTGAAGGTCATATATCACTTTTTCCCTTGCTGTGTTTTGGATTTTCTCTTTGTCTTTGCTTTCTATCAGTTTATCCATAGTATGCTTAAGATTAGTAGCATTCCTTGAAACTGGCTTTATATCTTTCAGCAGTGTTTTAAAAGTCTCACCCTTGCTTATTCATATAATGTTTCTGCTCCCCTTTCACTCTCCTCCTTTCCCTTGGGAAACTAGCCATATTCTAGGTCTTTTCACCATTTTGCATATATCTATTTCCATTTACATGTTTTCTTTATGCTTCTATTTCGATATTTTCTACTGACCTATCTTGCAGTTCACTAATCCTCTAATTAGCCATGCCTGATCCAATGTTAAAACTTTTACTTAGTTCATAATTTTAGTTATTGCATTTCCATTTCTATAATGTCCATTTCAATGCTTTTGTAGATTTAATTTCTCCACTGAAGTTCTCTATTTTGTTTCTATTGTGTTGAATGTATAAGCACAGCTATTTAAAGTCCACCTCTGATGATTGCAAAATATGGATAAATTGTAGGTCTTTTTTTCTCTCTTAATCATTCCTTCTAGTGTGTTGGCAATTTTTATTGAATTCTGGGCATTGAAAAATTATGAAGTCTCTAGATGACATTACTTTTCTATCTGGCAGGCAGGTAGACTTGAAGTAAGTCACATTAATAAAGTCTGAGATTGAAGCAGATTGAAATTGTGTTTTAATATTTGTGAGAGCTGGTCTGTTTCCAGTTCACTTTTGTTCCTAGGAACTAGACCTTCAGATTTCCCATTTGAAAAATCTGAGGTGTTCATCAAGGCCTCTCAAATTTAATAGGTTTTTCAGACAAAAATTTATCTTTTTTTGCTCTATGAAACTGCCAAATCCATGCTCACCTTCTCACACCTTCTCAACCTCTTAGTTGTGCTTTCAGTTGAGCTTCTCAACCTCTCAGCTTTGTACCAGTTACAAATTAATAAAGGCCTTCGGACAAAAAAAAAAAAAAAAAAAAAAAAAAAAAGACACAGATGTCAGACTTTTCTGTGGTTTTATTTCTCCAGGATTTTGCTCAAATGCTGGCTGCCTTGGATACTCTCCAACTGATTGGGATTTATTTTTCCATATAATCAATCACATTTTTATTTCAACATTTTTGTTTGCTTTCTTGCAGATAGGATTGAATTTTCTCTAAGTTTAAATTTATATGTATATGTAATAAAATGGATATGTAGATAGATTTTTAAAATCACTTTATAAGATCATAGTTCTTTTATTTTAAAATACAGTTTTACTTATTTTGATATGTTTGAAAATTTCAGGATTACAGGATTCTTATTTGGTGCATTTACTTTTCCTCCAGTTCCTTGATGTAATGTTTTAATTTTTGACAATGCAAAAAACACATAACAAGAGATCTATCCTCTTAAAAAGTTTTAAGCATACACTACAATATTGCTAACTATATGCACATTATTGTGCAGGGGTTTGCTATGACTTTTTTATCTTGCCTAACTGAAACCCTATACCTATTGAAATGCATCTCCCTGTTTCTTCTTTCCCCAACACCTGGAAAATACCAATCTACACTTTGCTGCTGTGTGTTTGTTTACTTTAGATACCATATATAAGTAAAATCATGCAGTATTTGTCCTGTGAGTGGCTTATTTCACTTAGGATAAAGTACTCACAAGTTCAAACATGTTGGTCCATACAATAGGATTTCCTTATTTTTAAAAGATTAATAATTTTCAGTTGTTTGAGTTTGGACAATTAAGTGTGTGAACTCATCCTAGAAAAAAGTTCTATAAACCTCATTATTGAATATTGCTACAATCATTTTAGAAGTAGTACCTTGGTCATCTGGTGACCACAATGATATTCAGCAATGAGGTATGTAGCACATTTTCTAGGATAAGTTTGCAAGTTAATTGTCAGCCCTTCACACAACAACAGCTCTGATGTCCATTCCAGAAAAAGTTTGAAAATTGCTTTGAAAGATGGACTAGGCACTGACATCAGTATCTCTTTTTTTTATTTTTATTAAATCATAGCTGTGTACATCAATATGATCATGGGGCATCATACACTAGTTTTATAAACCGTTTGACACATTTTCATCACACCAGTCTACATAGCCTTCCTGGCGTTTTTTTAGTTGTTGTGCCAAGACACTTACATTCTACATTTACTAAGTTTCACATATATCCTTGCAAGGTGCACCGCAGGTGTGATCCCACCAGTCCCCCTCCCTCTACCCACCTACACTTGCCTCCCCTTCTTCTCCCCCTTCCCCCCATTTTCAGGTCACAACTGGGTTACAGCTTTCATGTGAAAGCCCTAAACTAGTTTCATAATAGGGGTGAGTACATTGGGTACTTTTTCTTCCATTCTTGAGATACTTTACTAAGAAGAATATTTTCCAGTTCCATCCATGTAAACATAAAAGAGATAAAGTCTCCATCTTTTTTAAGGCTGCATAATATTCCATGGTGTACATATACCACAATTTATTAATCCATTCGTGGATCGATGGGCACTTGGCCTTTTTCCATCCCCATTAAAGCTCCACTGTCATACTTTAATGATCTTGAGAAAATAATACTTCATTTTATATGGAATCTGATTAAGATTTTGGATTGAACTTTTACTGTCTCTACTCTTTCTCCACTATGACAGGCTGCTAGTCAATGGCAATTAAATTGTCTTTGAACACAGCCCTCACGAGTTCTAAACACAGAATGCAGTCTTTGTGCAATTCCTGATAAATTCAAGGAGAGTTAGAAAGTCCAAACTACTTGATAGGAAAGCACATGCTGTGGCCTTGGGGATCCAGCTAATTAGATGGTTCCTAGTTCTAAAGCCCAATCTAAGAGTACAACCTCCACATTCCTTTTAAATCACTCAAGCATTGAACGGTGCAGTGTGAGTGAAACTCTGTTCTCCTTAATAGATATCAGTACCAAAGAGACATTTTTCACCCTCCTCCCACCCCCCACCAATCATCTTAGCAGAGAATGTGATTGGTTTCATACACACTGACACCTGTAAATCGGGGGTAGAAAATTTCACTCAGTCACTGAGGGAAGGCTTCTTTCCTTCACCTAAGTCATGACAGTGGAGGGAATTCAGGAAAACCACACACACAGATAAAACTTCTGGGCAGCCCAATCCTATTCAGAATGTTCCCTAGATTTCTTAGTTTCATTATTATTTACTGTCAGTCCAGAGGTGTAACTTAACTCAAAACCTACCAGATTTAAGAACATGAAGTTTTAACAATTATGAACTAAGGGCCCTTAACTTAAAATGGACACAAAGAAATTGGCAAGGGAAAGTGTATAAAAATGGATTTATGCCTGGAGAAGCTCTTTAGGGATTCACTTCAATTTAGTTAGTAGCACTGAAGCCCTTGCTTGTGTACAACAAGCCAGACGTCATCATTGTCACTTCCCCACTAGTTGACAAGTTCACTTTAACTATCATGCCTATGCTTGTGACATTTACCAGTGATTTCTGATTAAAGTAGCCTGACACCTGTGTGCTTGCTTTGAGACTTGACTATTGAGTATCCTTAGAATTGTGAGGCATTTGCTCTCAGCCTGGTTGGTGGTCCACTTATTATGCAAAGCAAGATTCTGACTTTCTGCAGATTGTGACTATAAAGGGGGAGAAGATGACTTGAAGAAGCTGAGAGAAGAGAGATGAAGAATCTTTTAGGAAAAGAAACCTGGGCATCTGCCTCCCTGAAGTCCTGTGGCTGTTATAACTGGCCCTGAGCCTCCTGAAGTGAATTTAGAGCATGTAATCAAGTGTGATTTCTCCTGATTACCTCAGAACTAAGTAGGGAGTATCTCCTCACCCAAGACCTCCATCTAATTAGAAATATCTGGTAAGAAGGTATTTGCATATCTTCAAGTCACATTATGTCATGAGGACATTTGAGCTGATGAAAACTGACATCTGTTATAAAATAAAAATGCAGTACATTAAAACCAGGAGTCATCAGAAACCCACAGCTGTGGACTTGGGATCTTGTTTTAATTGATGAGACATAGTGGCTCTGCCTCATGAAGTAAATCAGAGCATGAAACACGAAGAATGTAAATATGCAGAGGTCAGAACATCACAGCAAAAGCCAGAGCTGCAGTCACTGTGACTGGTGCAGACAGGGCCCCTGATGGCAGTATGTAGGTCTCCTCTTCCCCTGGGATTTATAAATCAGAATTTAGGGGACAGGCTTCTTTCTGTGTCTCTCTTGATTGCTCTCACTCTGTTTTCCTTTGCTTGCCATTCTTACTTATCAGAGAATTACCACCCAACGCATATAGTAATAATGATTTGGGGACAATAAAGAGTCTCAGAGAAAGAAGCAGTTTTGCAGTCAGTTCTCAGGAGCATGCCATCATTTTTTGCCTTCTGATAATTATGAAGGGTAGCCATTAAAATTACAGTAATAACTGCTGCTAACTATATGGCAAGCATTGCCCTGTGTTTTTCACATGGATTAATTCATTTAGGCCTAAGCGAAATCCTCTGAAGTAGGCGCTTTTATTATTTGCATATTAATATTTAGGAAATCTAGACTAAGAGTGCTGGTATAATTTGTTCAAAATCACCCAGGTTGTAAATTGAATTTAGTTGAACCTAGCCAACCTGATTTAAGTCTGAGCTTTAAGGACTTGAACTTCTGCTCTTCTGTTTTCTCAAGGAAAGAGTGGTCTCTCTCTCTCTCTTTCTCTCTGACACACACACACACACACACACACACACACACACACACACACACACAGTGATTGGGTCAAAGTTCAGTAGGTAGTGACCCAGCCAAGCTAATCAGATTCCTCTCCATGACTCTATTTTTTTTTTTTTTTTAAGAAACCAGGAAGGTTGACTTTTTTTTTTCTAATTATCATGTGTACACAATTGCTGTATATATTTATAGGTACGTGTGATGTTTTGATACAGGCATACAATGTATATTAAACAAATCAGGGTAATTGGGGCATTATCATATCCGTATCATTTCTTCATGTTCAGAACATTCCAATCCCACTCTTTAGTTATTTTTAAAATTTTGGATTAATATGAGCGTGTGATTATGTTACGTTGTTTGCATTTTGAGGTAAAGTTCCAGTTGTAGTTGAGCCCTTGATCTAGAGCTTACCAATCACCCTCCTTCCTCCCCTTTCTCCTTTCCCTCCTCTCTTCTCCCTTCCACTTGAATATACTTGTGTTTTTCTCTTGTAAGCATGTAGTTGTTTTTCTCTTGGTTTCATATTAGTACTGAGTACATCTCTTAGCTATTTTAAGTATACCCTAACTTATTGTTGATTGTAATCACTTTGTTGTGCTCTCAAATGTCATCTAGTCTATCTAGCTATGTTTTTGCACCCATTAGCCATCCCTACTTTTATCCCCTGCCCTCTAATATCCTTCCCAGCCTCTGGTAAATATGCAACTATTAGGGAAGAGGGGCTTTTTGTGTCTAGAATTGCTAGGTGTAAGAACTATATATGTTTAAAGCATTATCTTTGCTTCTATATGGAAATATCTAGTGTAGGGATAAATGCAACAAAGAGAAAATGCAAAGCTGAGCTGTGGAAGACAGAAGAATGAGTCTTAATGATAGAAGTCAACTCCCGGGCTCAGATAGTGATCCAGCTATATCTGAAAATAGCTGGCATCATTGCTTTCATATTGTAATCATCTCCATTTTGTGTTTGGTTTGTTTAGCTTGTGTCGAGAGTATTTTTCATCATGGGTTCTGCAAACACACTGTGAAAAGATGAACATGGGACGTCGTGTGCGCCCAGAGCGCCTATGGATTTGTTATGCTTTGCAGTAAGAAATGGGATTAGATGATTGGCTGCACCAGGCCATCTCCAGAAGTGGAAACACTGGACCTTTGCTTCCCAAAATGTGAACCAAGAGTTCCACATCTTTGTCACATAAAGTATTTAAGAAATACTGGTCCTGTGCCTGAGGTGGGGAAAAAAAGAAATACTGGAAAAAAATGTATATCATGTCTCAGTCCCTCTCTTGCTTAAAGACATCTGAGGAATCAAAAATTAGTACCAAAAGGCTAAACTTGTATATATTTCTTTGCAAGTGATAATGTGGGTCAATTCTTTGCATTTTGTTGTCAAAAAAACTTCTTGTATTTTTGTTGTTGTTGTTGGTTTGAGACAGGCTCTCACATTGTCACCCTTGGTTGAGTGCTCTGGTGTCATAGCTCCCAGCAACCTCAAACACTTGGGCTCAAGTGATTCTCTTGCCTCAGCCTCCTGAGTAGTTGGGACTACAGGCACTTGCCACAATGCCTAGCTATTTTTTTTTTTTTTTTTTTAAGAGATAAGGTCTTGCTCTGGCTTAGGCTGGTCTCAAACCTGTGAGCTCAGGCAATCCACTAGCCTCGGCCTTGAAAAAAGTGCTTGATCTTCCTGCAGCATTCTTTATTATTTCCATATGACAAGTGAAAATACTCAGGCATAGGGAGATGGCATGTTTTGTCCAAGGCCATAGAGTAGTAAGGGGCTAAGCTAGGATTTAAAGCCAAATCTTCTGATTCTAGAGTGATTTCTCAAGGTAATTCTTTATTCCGTTCTTAGAAATGCCTCATTTTTCCAGGGAAAATCTTAAATTTAAAATACATCTAATCATATATTTTTTAAAATGCACATAAACATATAAAAACAGATTTATTGAGACATAATCCACATGCCATCCATTGCGCTAATTTAAAATGTATAATTCAATGATTTTTGGTACGTTCACAAGTATGTGCAACCCTTACCACAATTGTAGAATGTGTTCATCCCTTCAAAGAGCAACCCTTTAGCAATCACCCCATATTCCCATGCTACTGCCACTCTCTTCTCCTGCCAGCCTTAAACAACCACGAATCTACTTCTTTCCCCACATACTTTTCTATTCTGGAATTTCCTGTGAGTGGAATTGGAATTCTATAATATATAATCTCTTTTGACTGGTTTAACAAAATATTTTCAAGGTTCATCCCTGTTGTACCATGAAACAGTACTCCATTTTTGTTGGTTTAAAAACATTCAATTTCCTGTATACCCCATATTCTATGCACTTATTCATCATCTACTAGACATTTAGGTCATTTCTACCTACATCTTGTCTTATAAATAATCTTGCTGTAAACATTTACATATGTACTTTGTGTGGAAATATTTTTGCATTTCTTTGGGGTTTATGGTTAGCAGTGGAATTTCTTGGGCCTATGGTAACTCAATGTTTAACTGTTTGAGTAACTGCCAGACTATTTTCCAAGTAGTTGTACCACCCTACTTTTTCACTGGTAGTGTATAAAGGTTCTGATTTCTCCACATCCTTATGCACGCTTACTGACTAACTTATCAGTTTCCAGTTATCCTGTGGCTGTGAAGTGATAAGTCATTATAGTTTTAATTCTATTTCCCTGATGAATAATTATGTTGAACGTCTTTTCATGTGCTTCTTGGCCGTGGGTATATCTTCTTTGGAGAAACATCTATTTCAGCTTGTTTTGCCATTGGTTTATTAGTCTACTCAGTGTTGAGTTCTAGAAATATATATTCTGAGTAAAATATCTTATATATGATATACCTTTCCCCCCCTATTTTGTTAGGTATCTTTTCCCTTTCTTGATGGTGTCCTTTGAAGCACTTATGTCTTAATTTTGATAAATGCCAACTTATTTATTTTCTTTCCTTTTGTTGTTGGTGCTTTTGGTGTCATATCTAAAAATTCTTTGCCACATAAAGGTTATAAAAGTTTACTCCTATCTTTTCTTCTAAGAGTTTTACAATTTTGTCTCTTAGATTTAGTTCTTTGATTCATTTTGAGTAAGTGTTTATACATGTATAACATAAGGGTCCAACATCATTTTTCTGCCTGTGGCTATCTGCTTGCCCCAGCACCGTTTATTTAAAAACTCTTCCTTTTCTCATTTAATGGTCTTGGCACCCTTATTGAAAATCTAGAGATGATTTCAAGTAATAACTAGTGTGATCAATTATCTAACACTGGATAGATGAGGATGCTGTGGCAAGTGTCTGTGTTTGGATTTCCCTAGAACAGGCCTAAGACTGGATTGAAGTATGGTAGTTACAATGAAACACAGGAAAGGGGAAAGAGACAAAGTAGAGAAGGTAGCCAATGAAAGATGTACTATAAAGTTACCACTGTGGATTGATTACTGGACCTCAATCCTACTGGGAAACTCTGTGATTCTGTGCTGTGCATGAATCTTAGTGTTATCTCTTATCAGGGGTAAGGGAGCTGCTATATTTAGACATCAATCGCTTGTTGAGGGCTGATTCTCAGAATAGTAATCCTCTGGATTTCACAGCTGATTTGAGTGGCAAGAATGGGTTCTGGTTGCTAAGAAGTCCTCAGGCAGTTGGGGGTCACAGAAATTGCACTTCAGGTGTAAGGAACCAAAGAATGGGGGTTAGGCACTGACCATCTGCTAGGGGTATAAAGCAGCAAGGACAGCTTTCAGCAAAAATCCATATGTTAATGGAAGAATTTCAGAGGGTCTGGGAGTGGATGGATCAATAGCTGTTCTCGGTAAAGCAGCACTGAGAGGTGGCCAAGAGCCTGAGGACCTTGGTGAGGACAGCTTATAATAAGAGAATGAAGAGCCACATCAGCCTTTGTCCTCGTGGTTAAGTTTCTCTACCCAGCGTTGGAAATATCTCTGTATTTTCTTTTTACCATATCTGATTTTGGGTATAAAAGGCATTTTGGCAGTTTTTTTTTCAGCTCTTAGACTAATCTTCTTATGGGAAAATAAGACCACATACTCGAGATTTAAACATAGGTATCATTTACAAAGAACTATTTTGCAACAAGAGAGGAGGAGAGTGCTCAGAATATGGTAGCTGGATAACTGTAGCATATCAAATTCTCAAGTGATAGTAAATTATCCTAAAAGCAAGGGCCTCCTCCAGGAATTGCCTTGTGGTCAGCAGTGAAGTCCAGGAATCATGCCCTCAGGTATAAAGAGAAGACCTCACTGAGACTCAGCAGAAAAGTGATGCACTGGTAGGTGAAATGGCCACTGGCATCATACTCAGTGGTGTGCTGGTCTCTGTTCAGTACAACCTTAACTCAATTCTTACTATTGATAATTTTAATTTCCCTTGTAACTCCTGAAAGAGCATAGACAATTTTTTAGGAAAGGTCTAGTTTCTTCAGCAATGTCTGTTAAACAGCCAGCCTCTGCCTCTCCTGGATTACTACCCTAGCCAACAGCCTCACTGAGAAAGAGAGAGAAAGACAGGAGTTGTAGACACTGCAATCTTCTTGGATTCCAAAACTGCACTACACCAGTGTCAGCCAATGAACAGTATTCTGTTCAGTATTCCCAGGAGATTTATGTGGAGCTCATGGGGCTTAGAAATTGAGGTGGCTTCCAGAGCCTGTCATCAAGGGTATTAGAAATATTTCACAACAAATATAATGCAAGCAATGTCCGATTGGTAGAGCTGGAGGAGGGCACCTTAGGAGGCTGGTGTATGAGGCACTGAGTCTGTAGATACTGGGCTCTGGGGAAGGGGTGAGTGTGGACAGTGGGGGGCGGGGGGCACCTCCAGAGCACATGGGCAGCCAGAGCAGCCTTTGTTTCTTAACTAATGTGCTGTGTGCCAGACTGAAGGAGCTGCCCTGCATCCAGAGTTCCCCCTGGTACCACAAATTCCAGGTCATCAGCAACATATATGCACATTTGTGTTGATTAGGGGAAAGCATTCTTCGCTGTCCGGCTGGGTGAACAAGCTGCTGGCTTCATTGTGAGAAGGAAATGTTCTCAGAAGGAAAAGGTTTTAAGAAATGAGTTTCCCCCATGAGGAGATGAATTAGAAAAAGGCAGCTTCTCACAGTGGAAAAACATACTGTGTTTAAGGAGAGTGAACTGGAAGAGCTCCTATCCCACCCTGAGAAAAGTATTTCCCCTGGGAC
>CAUYPK010074197.1:0-34280 GCA_963574355.1 Loris lydekkerianus
GCCTGGCCTGAAACTGCCTCTACCTAGATACAGCCAATGTGGTACCATGCTACTGGCCTGACCCTGTCACTCACCTCTTCCCCCGCCTTCTTTCCCTGCCCCTTCTCCACAATAAAAAAATTAATAAATTCAAAAAAAAAAAACAAAGGAGAGATAAAAAAAAAAAAAAAAAAAAGAAAAAAAGAAATTCTGGCATTTCAAGGCATAGTTTGAAAGTTTTTATAATCCTTTCATGGTTCCATCAAAAAGATATCAATATAAGAGTTTAGTCACGCTTTGCATTTGATTTTCTCTCTCTCTCTCTCTCTCTCTTTCTTTCTTTCTTTTTTTTTTTGCAGTTTTTGGCTAGGGCCAGGTTCGAACCTGCTACCTACAATATATGGGGACTGTGCCCTACTCCTTGAGCCACAGGCACCGCCCTCTCTCTCTCTTTTTTTTTTTTTTTTTTAGACAGAGTCTCATTCTGTCACCTTGGGTAGAGTGCCATAGTGCCATCACAACAGCAACCTCAAACTCCTGGGCTCAAGTGATCCTCCTGTCTCAGCTCCCTGAGTAGCTAGGACTATAGGTGCCTGCCACAACGTCCGGCTAATTTTTCTATTTTTAATAGAGACAAGGCTCAGGCTGGTCTCCAACTCTTAAGCTCAGATGATCCACCACCCTCAGCCTCCCAGAGTGCTAGGATTCTAGGTGCGAAATTTCACCATGCCAGCCTTTGCATTTGATTTCTGACATAGTGGTACTATCTAGACAGCATTAGAAAAGTCCAATTTTTGAAAATTATAGGTGGCACCAGTGACTCAGTGAGTAGGGCACCTGCCCCATATACTGAGGGGGGCAGGTTCGAACTCGGCCCCAGACAAACTGCAACAAAAAATAGCCAGGTGTTGTGGCTGGTGCCTGTAGTCCCAGCGATTTGGGAGGCTGAGGCAAGAGAATTGCCTAAGCCCAAGAGCTGGAAGTACCTGTGAGCTGTGACACCATAGCACTCTACTGAGGGTGACATAGTGAGACTCTGTCTCAAAATAAATAAATAAATAAATAAATAAATAAATAAAAATTACAAAACTTCTTTTTTTTTTTTTTAAGAGAGAGTCTCACTATGTTGCCCTCAGTAGAGTGCTTTACTGTCACAGCTCACAGCAACTTCTAACTCTTGGGCTTAAGTGATTCTCTAGCCTCAGCCTCCCAAGTAGCTGGGACTACAGGTGCCTGCCACAACACCTGGCTATTTCTTTGTTGCAGTCAAAGAAAAAGTCATTGTTGTTTAGCTGGATTGGGCTGGGTCAAACCTGCCAGCCTGGGTGTATGTGGCTGGTGTTGTAAACACTGTGCTACAGGTGACAATCCTACAAAATTTCTTTAAAAAAAAAAAACTTATTAGAAGATGGTTATTCACATTAAGAAACTCTTATTTATATATATATATTTTTTGAGACAGAGTCTCAGTCGCCTTGGGGTTGAATGCTGTGGCATTATTTACCATAGAAACCTCAAACTCTTGGGCTCAAGCGATCCTCTTGTCTTAGCCTCCCCAGTAGCTGGGACTACAGATATCTACCACAACCCCTGACTATTTTTAGAGATGGGGTCTTGCTCTGGCTCAGGCTGGTCTTGAACCTATGAGCTCAGGCAATCTACCTGCCTCAGCCTCCTAGAGTGCTAAGATTACAGGCATGAGCCACTGAGTCCAGTCCTCTTATTTAATTTTCAAAAGAATTCATCAAAAGGTTTCTTAAAAGCAGCTCCATTTCCTCTATTAAAGTGTCGATTTTCAGGTGATCAATACTTCCCTTGCAGGAAGCCCGAAAGTCAAACTCAACATGAAGCACTGTCCATACAGCATCAGGGAGAGGCCAGAAATCTTTATGCACCCAGTTTCTAGAACTAGTGGGAAAACAGAATTTCAATTTCAAAGTTTGATTATCATTGCCCATGTGTTGGTAAGACATGCGGGCAATGGCTTTAGGGGGTCAGTTTGTCCTAAGCATCATTTCTATAATCTACATAAATGTTCCAGGGACTTTAGTGCTTTCCCTTTTGAAGTTCAGGTATGTGATTAGGAAGAGAGGAGAAATATCATCCAACTGCTTAGCTCATTCTAGTCTCATTTAATTTTTTTTTAATTTGAAAAAAAGTGTCTTTATTTACATATTAGCTTTGAGAGAAGGAAAATTATGAAAGGCTAGTGGATGATAACTGCATCCCACTGGCTTCTCTCTGGTTTAAACATCTCCAACATTCCTGCCACATCCCACCCACATGTGTAATATGTACCTTATGTTCACTTTGCACTCAAAGCTGGTGATGCACTCTGTGTCTGGGGAGCCCCTGGCCTGGGACCTGGTGTAACCTTCTCTCAGCCTGAGTTTACCACTCAGGCCCTCATATGATCGTTTGATATTTGGTATTTCGGAGTTTTAGAGATGCTAGAATAGGGTATGATTGTTTCAAAGAATTATTATAGCCTATGTACTATCTAAATTTCAAAACCAGGCCAAATACTATGATTTTGAGTAGCATTTTGAATGCTTTTTGTGACTTTTCCATATTTTTGTAAATGAAATGCTAACTTCATCCCATTTGGACCATACACAAGAATCTCAACGTTGAACTCATAATCCTATTGCCTCTCCCTAACCAAGACCAGCTCCTCTCCCTATGCAGCCAGCCAAAGGTTTATGCCTTAAACCTGGAAGACAGACTGCAAACCTCCCTCTCTCTTACTGCCCACAATGAGCCAATTAACCCGAGGACTACCTTCAAAGCATTCCTTGCACCCACCTACTTCTCTTAATCACCACTGCAGCAACATTATAGGGTAACTACAAGACCTCCCTGCTGCTCTCCTCATCCACCCACCGGTGCCTATCCAGTTTCCAAGCTGGGGCCAGGATGATCTCCCCAAAATGCAAATCTGATTGTCTCTCTCCCCTTCTTAAAAGCCTTCAAATGTGGGTGGCGCCTGTGGCTCAGTGAGTAAGGCACCAGCCCCATATACCGTGGGTGGCAGGTTCAAACCCGGCCCTGGCCAAACTGCAACAAAAAAATAGCTGGGCGTTGTGGCAGGCACCTGTAGTCCCAGCTTCTCAGGAGGCTGAGACAAGAGAATGACCTAAGCTCAAGAGCTGGAAGTTGCTGTGAGCTGTGATGACATAGCACTCTACCGAGGGCGACAAAATAAGACTCTGTCTCAAAAAAACAAACAAACAAAAAAAAACCAACAACCTTCAAATGCTTCCTATTGTCTTCAGGTAATAGGGCCAAATCTCTACCTTGTCTGCAGGTCCAAAAGACCTCTAGGCCTCATCTCACATCCCTCTTGACCCTTCTGGCCACGCCCCTGCGCTGCAGTTCCTCTGACATTCTAAAGGTCTTTCCAGTGGCCACAGGGCCTTCAACTGTTTGTTGACTCCAAAGGAACACCCAACGCCTGCACTCCACCCAGCCTGAGTGTCACTTCCTCTCAAGCCTGCCTGGTTTCCCTGATAGGCTAGACACCCCTACTCAACATTCCCAAACACCTGGACTTCCCCCAGCACTGAGTGCATAGAATTAGATAACTAGTAGTATGCTTCTATTACTAGTCTGTAAGTTCCCTGAGGGCAGGGTCGCAGTCTATCTTGTTCACTACTACATTCTCATGTCTAACACTAAATACGTACATGGTAAATATGCATATTTGTTGGTTGAGTAAGTGAATGCACATTATTATTTTTTTTGAGACAGACTATATTGTCCTAGGTAGAGTGCCATGGTGTCACATCTCACAGCAACCTCCAACTCTTGGGCTTAAGTGATTCTCTTGCCTCAGCCTCCCAAGTAGCTGGGACTACAGGCGCCCACCACACCAACCAGCTATTTTTTTGCTGTTGTTGCAGTTGTCATTGATGTTTTAGTTGGCCCGGGCTGGGTTCGAACCTGCCAGCCTCGGTGTATGTGGCTGGTGGCCTACCCATTGAGCTACGGGCTGTTGCCCATACTGGAGTGCAATGGCACAATCATAGCTCACTGTAGCCTCAGAATTCTGGTTTCAAGCAATCCTCTCACCTTGGGGTCCCCAAAAGCTGGAATTACAAACAAATATTTAAAAAGTTAGTTGTGATGGCCACATTTACTGCTTATAATTTATTTCTATTTGGGGGTAAAAAGAAAATAAACCAACTATATTTTTCAGTTAAGTTTTAGTAAACTGTTTGGAATCTGTTTTCCCTGGAATTATTTTCAGCTATGGGTTAGAAAAGCTTGGCTAGTCTGGGACCTGGCCACCACTCATAGCACCATCCAGATAGGCAAGACACCAGGAATGCCAGCTCTGACTTCCCTCATCCACTTCCAGCTGTCAGAGGCTTTTTACCTGTCCATCCTGAGTGGCCATGGGCAGCTTTTCCTCATGGCCTCTCTACCACCCCTAAGGGCATTCCCACCCCAGGCACTGGGGCAGGGGCTAAGCAGAACGCTTCTATTAGCTCTCAGCTTGCGTCCTGTTATGTGGTAGCTCCTCTATTGAGTATGACAGCCACTCACAGCGGGTTTCTGCTTTTCTCTGTCCTGGACCTAAAATATCAGAAGAGGCCAGGCCTCACGCCAGTAATCCTAGCACTCTGGGAGGCTGAGGCAAGTGGATTGCTTGGGCTCATGAGTTCAGGACCAGACTGAGCAAAAGTGAGATCCCCGTCACCACTAAAAATAGAAAAACTAGGCAAGAGGATTGTTTGAGCCCGAGTTGGAGGTTGCTGTGAGCTATGACGTCAGCTGTGAGCTATGACAGCACTCAGGGCAACAGCCTGAGACTCTGTCTCAAAAGAAAAAAACAAACAAACAGAAGAATAAACTATCTCTGTTCACCACTGTGTCTGCAATCCAACAATTTCCACTTTCCAATGAGAGTAAGATAGGACAACCACTCTTGCAATAGAGAACAGCAATCTTTTCTTTCTTTCTTTTTCTTTTTTTGAGACAGAGTTTCACTATGTTGCCCTCAGTAGAGGGCTGTGGTGTCACAGCTCACAGCAACCTCAAACTCTTGGGCTTAAGCAATTCTCTTGCCTCAGCCTCCCAAGTAGCTGGGACTATAGGCACCTGCCACAACGCTCAGCTATGTTTTTGTTGCAGTTGTTTAGCTAGCCCGGGTCCGGTTCAAACCCACCACCTTTGGTGTATGTGGCTGGCGCCGTAAACCTTGTTCTTTTTGTTTGTTTGTTTTTTTGCAGTTTTTGGCCAGGGCTGGGTTTGAACCCACCACCTCTGGTATATGGGGCCGGCACGTTACTCCTTGAGCCACAGGTGCCGCCCCGTAACCACTGTTCTATGGGCGCCGAGACAGAGAACAGCAATCTTAGAAGAGCAACCTCCATCTCTCTGTTTTCTAAACTAACTACTATTGAAATAAATGTTTTTACTAACTCAAGTTCTACAGAAGCTTTTAGAGTAACTTTTGCCGTAAACTTCAATTTAATCAAACAACTTGTTCCTTTGAAGACTTTAAACATTCAGCTTTTTAGACATGGCAATTCAGAGCTGCCTGGTGGATGTCTTGCTGACTGAGACAGACTCCAGCATGGTCTGAGTTAACTGTTACACTGATGATAGCTCAGGGTTGTTGCCCTGTCAGAGAGCTGTGGGGATCCCTATCAGTCCTGCAGAAGCGGAAACTATGAAATCTATAATAGCACAGTATGATCTGGCAGCCACATGACTGAGGTTTCACGTCCTCCCTAAGTTCTAGAAAGGCTTAAACCCTGATGTCCCAAGGAAAGGCCAAATCTAGATGATGCCAAGACAATCATTTGAAAAGTTTAAATATTGGTCATCGCAATTATTCGGTTTCATAAATCTCTAAAAACTCTTGTCATGTGGTCAAATTAAACTAAAATTTGAAAATCTGTACTCCAGTTAAAACATTCTCAGTATGTAGGAACATGTGAACGCAGGACACTGCTCACACTTACAGAATAATAACTTTGCTTGTTAAATGTTGGCTTTGAGGCATTCCTGCCAAAGTTATTAAACATATGCCATAAAACATACATAACCAAGTTAATGTTGCTGTAGGAACTTTATCTTTGGAATTTCCTGACATTTGAGGTTTCTCATTTTCCATTTTAGGATTGGAGGCATACGTCCTTGAATTAAATTTCTTGAGGCTTTAGAGAAATGAAGAAGGGAGAAGAAAGGGAAGGAAGAAAGGAAGAAGGGGAAGAAAAGGAAAAAGGAAAAAAGGGAGAGAAGCATAGGAAGAGAGAAAAAGATTTTCTTAAACTGAGGATCTCTGAATCCACTTGTTTGCTCTTGACAAGGCCTAATTGGCCTATGAAAATAAGCTGAATACATTCTCTAAAAGGCACACAGCCCGGCTGTGGAATTCTAAACCCTCATAACCTCAAAATCCTTAATCATTTCTTTCTTCACTCTTGGTTTGGCTTTCCTGCCTCAGAAAGGGTGCTGAGTCTGCCAAGTTCATGGTTGAGACTTTTTTTTAAGAGGTATAATGACAATAAAGAGCATACTTTATTTTTTTAAGAGTAAAAAGTGAACATCTTGTCCTAATCACTTCCATTGTAGTATTTTAAATAAAATGAAAAACTCAAAGCCAAAATTCTTAAAACACAGCTGATGCAACCATACTCAATCTGGCCAAGAAAAATTCATCTTTGGACTGAAATAAGTAACTGTAGCTGGTTATAAAGAAAACGCTGGAAGACTGAAAAGAACAGACGGTAGCTAAGAGAGCAAAGATAATGGGAGTAACTGTTCCCCAGGTTGACTCGTGTGCCCAACGATGACACAGGTGAGACTTCAGTTTCCCCGAACCAGCCTGCCCCTGGGAGAGTGGGGCCTCTTTGGAAGAACAGCCCGGAAGGAGAGTGGAAGGGCTGCTGCTGGGAAGCACTGGGGCAGAGACAGAAACGTCATGAGGGTACTCAGGGACCGGGGCTTTGGCACTGGTTGGGGAAAGGATTTAGAATTTAAGAGGGATTCAAATTTTCTCAGAACATTAAAAAAAGAAGCCTCTAAGTTCTTCTGTAGACCTCACATAACATCGATATTAAGCCCTAGTAAAGACAGTGCAATAAAAACCAAGTATAGACCAGCAGACCAGTCCCATTTATGGAATACTGTTAGAAAATCTTAAAATATTAGCTAATAAAATTCAGTGGTACATAAAAAGAATAATAAACCAGGACCAAATGGGAATTCATCCCAAAAATGTAAGAATGGGTTAATATTAAGATATAAATTCATTATTAATGGGTCAAAGGAGAACCATATGATTATTTAGGAGTCACTAAAAAAAAAAAATGATAAAATCTAATATTCTTTTTTTTAATTTTTTTTTTTTTTAACACAGAGCCTCAAGCTGTTGCCCTGGGTAGAGTGCTGTGGCATCACAGCTCACAGCAACCTCCAACTCCTGGGCTTCAGAGATTCTCTTGCCTCAGCCTCCCAAGTAGCTGGGACTACAGGTGCCCGCTGCAACGCCCAGCTATTTTTTGGTTGTAGTTGTCATTGTTGTTTGGCAGGCCCGGACTGGATTCAAACCCGCCAGCTCTGGTGTATGTGGCTGGCGCCTTAGCCACTTGAGCTACAGGCGCTGAGCCTCTAATCCTAATTTTTAAAATCCTTACTAAAAAAAGAAATATAGATACCTACTTGATAACCTAGAAACATTATGAGTTTGAAATAAGAGTGCTTGATAGTAAAACCCTAGAAGTATTACCATTAAAGGCAAGAGTGAGATGGGGCTGCCCATTGCTATCAGTATTATGATTTAACTCTATTCTGAAGTCTTAGCCAGTGCAATGTGCCAAGAGAATAGGCCAGGCACAGTGGCTCATACCTATAATTCTTTTTTTTTTTTTTTTTTTTTTCTTTTTTCAGACAGAATCTCAAGCTGTCACCCTGGGTAGAGTGTCATGGCACTACAGCTCACAACAACCTCAAACTCTTGGGCTTAAGTGATTCTCTTGCCTCAGTCTCCCAAGCTGCTGGGACTACAGGCACCGGCCACAGCGCCCAGCTATTTCTTTTTGTTGTTGTTGTTGTTGCAGTTGCCATTATTGTTTTAGCTGGCCCAGGCCTGGTTTGAACCCTCCAGCCTCAGTGTATGTGGCCGGTGCCCTACCCATCAAGCTATGGGCACCACCACACCTATAATTCTAGTACTTTGGAAGCAGAGGTAGGAGGATTGCTTGAGGATGGGAGCTTGAGACCAGTCTGAATAACATTGCAAGACCCCATCTTGACAAAATATAAGAAAAGTTAGCCAGGTGTGGTGGTGTGCACCTGTAGCCCCAGCTACTCGGGAGGTTGAGGCAGGAGGATCATTTGAACCCAGGAGTTGGAGGCTACAGTGGGCTATGATAGCAATACTGCATTTCAACCTGGGTGACAAAGAGAGGCCCTGTCTCTCTAAAAAAAAAAAAAAAAAATGAAGAATTAGGAGGTGTGAATTAAAAAAGAAAAAGGTAAGGCGGTGCCTGTGGCTCAAAGGAGTAGGGTGCTGGCCCCATATGCCGGAGGTGGCGAGTTCAAACCCAGCCCCAGTCAAAACTGCCAAAAAAAGAAAAGAAAAAGGTAAAATGATAATGATTCTTTGCAGACAATATGATTATAAATGGAAATCACAAAAGAATCAGCTGACAGAGTATCAGAAAACAGTAAAACATTTCTTCAAGTTGTCTTTAAAAATTCATACATAAAAATAGTAGGGTGGTGCCTGTGGCTCAGTGGGTAGGACACTGGCCCCAAATACAGAGGGTGGCAGGTTTGAGCCTGGCCCCAGCCAAACTGCAAAAACAAACAAACAAACAAAAAAAAAATAGCCAGGCGTTGTGGCGGGTTCCTGTAGTCCCAGTTACTCGGGAGGCTGAGGCAAGAGAATCGCCTAAGCCAGGAGTCAGAGGTTGCTGTGAGCTGTGATGCCACAGCACTCTTTTGAAGATAATAAAGTGAGACTCTGTCTCTAAAAAAAAAAATAGTTGGGCAGTGCCTATGGCCCAAGGAGTAGGGTGCAGGCTCCATATACTGGGGTGGCGGGTTCGAACCCAGCCCGGGTCAAAACTGCAAAAAAAAAAAGTTATCTTGACTGTCACCTGGGCTCAAGCAGCTAAGGCGCCAGCCACATACACCTGAGGTTCAAATCCAGCCTGGGAACGCCAAACAAGAATGAATGGCTGCAACCAAAAAATAGCCGGGCGTTGTGGCGGGCACCTGTAGTCCCAGCTACTTGGGAGGCGGAGGCAGGAGAATCGCTTCAGCCCAGGAGCTGGAGGTTGCTGTGAGCTGTGATGCTATGGCACTCTACCCAGGATAATAGCTTGAGGCTCTGTCTCAAAAAAACAAACAAACAAACAAACAAAAAATTATCTTAAATAAAAAGACTATATAATGAGGATAAAGATTACATCACCAGTTGCGTCAAAAAGAGAAAATACTTAGGAATAAGTTCAGAAAATGCACAGAATCCTAACTAAATACAAACATTTTTGTGTGTGTGATATTTGAGGGTAATATACAGAACATTTAGAAAAATACATGTAGGAATACTTCAGATATTTTTGAAAAAGGAAATTTTGGCTCTGCGCCTATAGCTCAGTTGCTAGGGTGCCAGCCACATACACGGGAGCTGGCGGGTTCAAATCTAGCCTGGGCCTGCCAAACAACAATGACAACTACAACCAAAAAATAAAAATAGCCGGGTATTGTGGCGGGTGCCTGTAGTCCCAGCTACTTGGGAAGCTGAGGCAAGAGAATCGCTTAAGCCCAAGAGTTTGAGATTGCTGTGAGCTGTGATGCCACAGCACTCTACTGAGGGTTACAAAGTGAAGACTCTCTCTCTCTAAAAAAAAAAAAAAAGAAAGAAAGAAACACTAGTTTTTATTTTTAAAAGGTACAACTAGAACACATACATCAACTATAACATTGTAGAGAAAAGAGAAATAGAGATTCAAATAAGTAGTTCTATAAACAGGAACTATGTCTCAAAAAAAGAAAGAAAGAAAAAGAAAAGGGAAATTTTGAATAATAACAAAATAAATAAGAGGTTTATAATTGTTTATAATTCTTTAAAAGAAAACAAAATTGTCTTTTTGTCTGTTTTCAAAGGACATGATGGTATACATATATAGCAAATCCAAGAGAATCCATAGACTAATTATTAGCAACATTAAGAAAAGAGACAGGTGGGCTGGATCATGTCTTTAATCCTAGCATTTTGGGAGCAGAGTGAGACCTGTCTTTAAAAATAAAAATAATAGGTGCGGTGGCTCACACCTATAATCCTAGCTTCCTGGGAGGCTGAGGTGGGTGGATTGCCCCGAGCTCACAGGTTCGAGACCAGCCTGGGCAAGAGTGAGTCCCTGTCTCTAAAAACGGCTGGGCATTGTGGCAGACATCAGTAATCCCAGCTGCTCTGGAGGCTGAGGCAAGAGGATCACCCGAGCTCAAGAGTTTGAGGTTGCTGTGAGTTATGTGACATTTGGCACTCTACTGAGGGCAACAAAATGAGACTCTGTCTCAAAAAATAAAATAAAAATGGCTCAGTGCCTATAGCACTGTGGTTGTATGCCAACCACATATACTGGTTGAATGATAAAGTGAGACTCTGGTGAATGCCTCTACCACTGTGATTGTATGCCAACCACATACACCGAGGCTGTAGTGTTCATACCTGGGCCAGCTAAACAACAATGACAATTGCAACAAAAAAATAGACGAGAGTTGTGGCAGGCACTTGTAATCCAAGCTATTTGGGAAGTTGAGGCAAGAGAAATGCTTAAGCCCAAGAGTTTGAAGTTGCTTTGACACCACTGCACTCTACTGAGGGTGACAAAATCAGACTGTGTCTCAAAATGAATAAATAAATAAATAAAATAAAATAAAATAAAATAAAATAAAATAAAATAAAATAAAATAAAATAAAAATAGCCAGGTGTGTGGTGGGTGCCAGTAGTCTCAGCTACTTGGGAGGCTGAGGCAAGAGGATCACTTGAGCCCAAAAGTTGGAGGTTGCTGTGAGATATGACGTCACAGTACTCTACCCAAAGCAACAAACAGAATAAGATTCTGTCTCAAAATAAATAAATAAATAAAATGGCTCCGCACCCATAGCTCAGTGGTTAGGGCCTGGCCACATACACTGGGGCTGGCTGCTTTGAACTTGCCCTGGCCTGCTAAACAACAATGACAACAACAAAAAATAGCCAGGCATTGTGGTGGGTGCCTATAGTTCCAGTTACCTGGTAAGCTGAGGCAAGAAAATCGCTTAAGCCCAAGAGTCTGCTCTTGCTGTCTAGATGCCACAGCACTCTACCAAGGGTGACATTATTCTTAGTAAAGTATCACAAGAATGGAGACGCATGAATCCTATGTACTCAATTTTGATATGAGGACAATTAATGACAATTAAGGTCATGGTGGGAGTGGGGGAAGGGGAGAGCAGAGAGAGAAAAGAGGAGGGAGGGGTGGGGGAAAGAAGACCAGAGAGCGGCACGGAGGGCGGGGGGGGTGGGGCCTTGGTGTGGGCCACACCTTGTGGGGGCAAGACACAATTGCAAGAGGGACTTTACCTAAAAAATGCAATCAGTGTAACCTGGCTTATTGTACCCTCAATGAATCCCCAACAATAAAATAAATAAATACAAATAAATAATAAAATAAAATAAATAAAATGAAATGAAAAATAAATTATACATTTCTGTGAGCCCTACTATGTATTAAAATATAATATGAAGGGCTGGGTGTGGTAGCCCACGACTATAATCCTAGCATTTAGGAGGCCAAGGTGAATAGATTGCCTGGCCTCAAATGTTTGAGACTAGCCTGAGCCAGAATAAGACCTTGTCTCTAAAAAACAGCTGGGCACTGTGGTGGGTGCCTGTAGACCCAGCTACTTGGGAGACTGAGGCAAAAGAATCGCTTGAGCCCAAGAGTTTGAGGTTGCTGTGAGCTGTGACACCACGGCACTCTATCAAGGGTGACAAGGGGAGACTCTGTCAAAATAACAACAACAAAAATAAATAAATAAATAATAAAATAAAATAAAAAGTTCAAATAATTTAAATAGTTTGGTACTGGGAAAGAAATAGATAGCCTGATTAATTGAAAAGAATAGTGCCAGAAAAAATATAACAACACAAACTGAGTATTCACTATATGCCATACTCTATTCTAAATTTATGTTTCCACATACAAACTCATGTAATCTTCATACCAATCCTGTAAAGTGGTTGCTATAATTTTACAGATAAGTAAAATGAGGCCAACACTCATTTAGCAGCTTACCCAATATCACACAGCCAATAAATGGCAATACTGGTCAAGTACTCTGGTTCTAGAACCCTCTCTAATGCTATATGCTGTTCCTCACAGCATTATTTGTAAACTGTGAACAACTTAGTTTGCAAACTTTTTTCCCTTAGAGAACATAAGAAATTACGTTATTTGCAGCCAAAAGAATCCCATTTGACCATGTTGAGCGAGAAGTAACAGGAGCTATTTTATATTTTTTGCAGACTCCTCTGGCTGTTAAGAGAGGTACATTCTGGAGGGGGAAGCCAAGATGACTGAGGTGGTAGCAGTGGGGTAGATGTAGGCAGAGTTAGGAGAAAGTTTTTTTTTTTTTTTTTTAGAGACACAATCTCACTTTGTTGCCCTCAGTAGAGTGCTATGGCATCACAGCTCACAGCAACTTCCAACTCCTGGGCTTAGGCGATTTTCTTGCCTCACCTCCCAAGTAGCTGGAACTACAGGCACCTGCCACAACATCCATCTATTTTTTTGTTGCAGATTGGCTGGGGCCAGATTCGAACCTGCCACCCTTGGTATATGGGGCTGGCACCCTACTCACTGAGCCATAGGCACTGCTCGAGTCAGGACAAAGTTTTAAAACTAGAATTAAAGCACTTACTGATGAATTAGATGAAGTGCGTGAGAAAGACAGGAATCAGAGATTCTGAGCAACTAATTGAAAGGTCTTGCCACTTAGTTTTTCAAGAGGAGGTAGTTAGGGGTGGCTTGGATTGAGGTTTAGGTTTGGGCATGGTAAATCCATACTATTAGATACCAGCAGATGGAGATCCAAGCAGGAGGTGACTACATAAACCTGAACCTGGGAGAGGGAGTCGGGGCTGGGGACCTAAATTTGGCAATCGTCAATGCAATTGACATTTAAAGCCCAGGGACTTAGGGAGTGAGTGGAGGAAGTCAGTCCCTGGTCTGACTCCTGCTTGGGGAGGGGATGGGTTAGGAAGAGGAGGGTACTCTGATGTGAAGAAGGAGAGGAGAACGGAACTGAGAGGACCCAGACAAGCAGGATTACCAGGGACATGCAATCTAGAAGCTAATGTTTTAAGATGGAGGGAGTCAACAGGTGTTCCTCAAAAAAAAATTTTTTTTTTGGCAGTTTCTGGCCAGGGCTGGGTTTAAACCTGCCACCTCTGGCATATGAGGCCAGCACCCTACTCCGTTGAGCCACAGGCACCGCCCATGTTCCTCAAATATTAAGAGAGATCAAGCAAGAAAAGAACACAGCCTTGGCGACTGGATTTAGCAAGGTAGAGGTTGTTGGTGGCATTGGCAAGGAGCAGCTTCAGGGTGAGTGACAAAACCAATTTTGGGGAGGTGATGGAGTGATGAAAGTATCAACAACTGTTCTGATGAGTTTTGCTCTTGAGCCAGTTCCTAGATTAGCGGGCATCAAACCAAATAGCACAATTACAAAAATGGACTAGAGATTACATTTCAAAGCAGAAAAGAAATTTTATTCAAAGCACAGACTTTGGTTGAGTGCAGTGGCTCAAACCTGTAATCCTAGCACTGGGAGGCGAAGGCAGGTGGATTGCCTGAGCTCAGGAGTTTAAGACCAGCCTGAGCAAGACTGAGATCTCGTCTCTAAAAAAAGTAGCCCAGAGCAGCGCCTGTGGCTCAGTGGGTAGAGCACTGGCCCCATATACTGAGGGTGGTGGGTTCAAACCCGGTCCTGGCCAAACTACAACAAAAAAATAGCCAGGTGTTGTGGTGGGCATGGGTAGTCCCAGCTACTCAGGAGACTGAGGCAAGAGAATCGCCTAAGCGCCCAAGAGTTGAAGGTTGCTGTGAGCTGTGTGATGCCATGGCACTCTACCGAAGGTGATAAAGCAAAACTCTGTCTCTACAAAAAAAAAAATAATAATAATAATTAAAAAATAAATAAATAAATAGCCTGGCATTGAGGTGAGCACCTGCAGTTTCAGCTACTTGGGAGGTTGAGGCAAGGGGATTGCTTAAGCCCGAGAGTTTGAGGTTGCTGTGAGTTATGACACAATAGCACTCTACTGAGGGTAACAAGGTGAGACTCAGCCTCAAAAAAAAAAAAAAAAGAAAATAGAAAAAACAAAGCACAGACTTTATTTATAAACATTAATATGCTTCATTATTTAATATGTTATTTTATTGTTTTTAGAGATGAGGGTCTTGCTAAGTGACCCTCCCACCTCAGCCTCCCAAATAGCTGGGATTTCAAACTTGAGCCACTGTGCCCAGCTATTGTGTCATTTTAATATTATATTGGCTGGGCACAATGGCTTACACCTCTAATCATAGTACTTGGGAGGCCAAGGAGGATGGATTGCCTGAGCTCACAGGTTTGAGACTAGCCAGAGCAAGACCCCACTATTAAAAATAGTTGGGCGTTGTGGCAGGTGCCTGTAGCCTACTTGGGAGGCTGAGGCAAGAGAATTACTTAAGCCCAGGAGTTTGAGGTTGCTGTGAGCTATGACGCCACTGAACTTTACTAAGGGCAACAAAGTGAGACTCTGTCTAAAAAAAATAAAATAAAAAATTGGCTTGGTGCCTGTAGCGCTCAACAGCTAGGGCGCCAGCCACATACACTGGAGCTGGTGGGTTCGAACACAGCCCAGGCCTGCCAAACAACAAGACAACTACAACAACAAAACAGCCAGGCATTGTGGTGGGCACCTATAGTCTCAACTACTTAGGAGGTGGACACAAGAGAATCACTTAAGTCCAAGAGTCTGAGGTTGCTGTGAGCTGTGACAACGCAGCACTCTACCGAGGGCAACATAGTGAGACTCTGTCTCAAAAAAAAAATTACAAAATATTCACCATGAATGCATCTATCTATATAAATGAGGAAACTGAGGCTTTGCCAGAGTAACTCCTTGTAGATAGACTGTGACTGCTTCTTGCCCTTTTGGCTAAGGTCAAGTGAAGAAAGACAGTGACAGGGTCAGGGTAGGCCCAGGCAACATGTTTCTAGAGCCCAAGAAAAAACATGAAAAGAAGAGCCCGAAGGCCAGGCTTGGTGGCTCACGCCTGTAATCCCAGCACTTGGGAGGCCAAGGTCTCCCAAGGCCAAGGTGGATTGCCTAAACTCATGGGTTAGAGACCAGCTTGAGCACGAGTGAGAACCTGTCTCAAAAAAGTAGCCGGGCATTGTGACAGGCACCTGTCGTCCCAGCTGCTGGGGAGGCTGAGGCAAGAGAATCGCTTAAGTCCAAGAGTATGAGGTTGCTGTGAACTGTGACACCACCGCACTCTCCCAAGGGTGACATAATGAGACTCTGTCTCGTTAAAAAAGAAAAGAAGAGCCAGAAAATATTCAAGCACAGATAATTACCAGGGACTATTAGTCAACAGATTGCCACCACGAACGTGAGTCCTTACACATCCTTTTCCCATCTAAAAGATAATTGTTTTTTTTTTTTTTTTAAAGACAGAGCCTCAAGCTGTTGCCAGGAGTGCTGTGGCATCACAGCTCACAGCAACCTCCAATTCCTGGGCTAAAGCGATTCTCTTGCCTCTGCCTCCCAAGTAGCTGGGACTACAGGAGCCCACCACAATGCCCGGCTATTTTTTTTTTTTTTTTTTTGGTTGCAGCCGTCATTGTTGTTTGGCAGGCCTGGGCTGGATTCGAACCTGCCAGCTCAGGTGTATGTGGCTGGCGCCTTAGCCACTTGAGCTTAAAGGATAATTTTTAAATGTAAATACTTTTTTTTTGAAGACTCAGAACAAACTCAAAGCACATCATCAGTTATCACACTTCCAGGTTAATCAGCAAACTATCTTAAGCTACCAACTTGACTACAAGATCCATCAGTTTAACTAAACAAATACAGTAGAACCTCCATAGTTGACCACCTCCCTACAGTTACCACCTCCTTAAGTTGACCTATTTTCATAGACTGGACATGCACCATATGTACCTATCAATACAGAAGGCTTAGTTCCTTATGTTGACCACCCCCACATTGACCAGTCTGCTACAGTCCCTTGGGGGGTCAACTTACAGAGGTCCTACTGCAATTAGGCTGAGAACAGGCGGTAGTGATGGGGTGTAAATCCGGTGCCACTGCTGTGCAGACACCTGCACCTACCTGTGGTCAGTGCTGGATTTCTGTCTCCCAGTCCATAGCCTTCTGTTCACAGACGGAGGCGGGGGAGAGGAGGGCAGGGGCGGGGGAGGTAGAGAGGGTAGAGGAGGCAGGTTTCTCTTCTCTTTCCTGAAGCTGATGCCCGGGTTCCCATCCTTGTCCCCTTCTCCAGCATGTTTGAACGTTCTCCGGGGCTTTGGCAAGGGGTTGATGAAGGGCTTTGGGGGGGGACTCTCTGAGCCCCTATACATACTCTCGAGGCTCTGGTCCCCAGGCTTTCCACATGAACCTTTCCTTTTCTCAGCAGCCTCAGGGGCAGACTCCCTGCCTTCCAGGTCCAAGTGGTGGACTCTCCAGCTGACTTCTGAACCTCCTCCGCCTCCCAGGTTCTCAGGGAGGGTGGGCCCTTCTTCTGCCTTATCAGGCAGGCAGTGTGGGGAATAACAAGTCCCGGGTAACTGGGGGTCCAACCCTGCCAATCCATCCTTCAAAGCCTGCTCGAGCTTCTTGACCTGCTTCAGCACAGAGAGCTGATCATTCTGAAAGCGCCTGCCAACCTTCGGCTCTCGGCTCCGGCCCAAGCTAGGATCCAGCTCCCCGGCTGGCTGGCTTGGTTCTTGCCTCTGCTCTGGGCCCTGTCCCCCAACTTTTACTTCCCCTTTATTCCTCTCATTTTCTCTGTTCTCCGTTTCCAGCCTTGTTCCATTCTTAGCCTCTGTGGCCTGAGGCCTTGCCCCATCACTGCCTCTCCTCCCTACCACACAGGATGTCAGATAATCCTCTTGTCCATCTGCTCTGCTGCCGGGTGCAAGAATGGATGACTTCTTCCCTTCCCATTCTGATATCTTATCCTTTATGCTGAGGGACTTGTGTCGGGCTCCAACTCTGGCAGATGGACAAGGGTTCTGAGCATCTCTGAGATGCTTCTTCCCAGCCCTACTGGCTTCTGCAGCTGGGTCACTGATGATCATCTTTGAGCTGAACATGTCCACTCTTGACTCTAGCACGAGGTTACTAAAGCTGTCCAGTGGGCTACTTCTGAAAGGTGGCTCCTCACCAGCTTCTAGAAAAGGAATGGAAGACCCAACTGGTTGTCTTCGAGGGTCTTCCCCAGTCTTTGGCTCTTTTACCTTGACCCTGAACAAGAAAGACAAACAACGGGTGAGGGATTCTTGGTTACTGTTCTTGGCTGGTCATTTGCTAAACTCAGACATAAATATTATATGCAAGTTGTAAGCCACAAACATCAAAACAAATCATTTTTAAAAAACCACTTTACATTTTTCTTGGGGAGATACCATGGTGTAATGAAAGGAGCAATTGGATTTTGGAGTACACTAGACTTGGGTTGAAATCCTAATTCAACCACTAATGTTAGGCAAGGTCAGTGTGTGCTCTTAGGCAAATGGTTTAAGTACTTTAAACCTCAGTTTCCTCCTCTATAAAGTGGGGATAAGGATAAAAATGTAATAGGGTGGTTGTAAACAGTTTTTCTTTTATTTAGACCAGTCATAAAACAGCTTCTGAAGCTATAAATATTTAATAAGCCAGCACCACATAAAGTATCTAGCATGTTGTGAGTATATGATAAAGGGTGGCTATCATTATTATTAGTTGTTTTTTTTTTGAGACAGTTTTTCTTTTTTGTTGCCCTCAGTAGAGTGCTGTGGCGTCACAGCTCACAGCAACCTCAGATTCTTGAGCTTAAGCGATTCTCTGCCTCAGCCTCCCAAGTAGCTGGGACTATAGGCACCCACTACAATGCCCGGCTATTTTTTGTTGCAGTTGTTATAGTTGTTTTAGTTGGCCTGGCTGGGTTTGAACCCGCCAGCCTCAGTGCATGTGGCACTGTGCTACGGGCACTAAGCCTATTATTAGTTTTTTTCTCTAATGAAAAAAGGGGCCAGGACGGTACCTGTGTCTCAGTGAGTAGGGTTCCAGCCCCATATACCGAGGGTGGCTGGTTCAAACCCAGCCCTAGCCAAACTGCAACAAAAAATAGCTGGAAGTTGTGGCGGGCACCTGTAGTCCCAGCTACTTGGGAGGCTGAGACAAGAGAATCGCCTAAGCCCAAGAGCCGGAGGTTGCTATGAGCTGTGATGCCATGGCATTCTACTGAAGGTAACAAAGTGAGACTGTCTCTAAAACAAAAACAAAAACAAAAACAAAACAGGCTTGACACCTGTGGCTCAAGCAGCTAAGGCACCAGCCACATACATCTGAGCTGGCAGGTTCGAATCCAGCCTGGGCCCACCAAACAACAATGATGACGCGTGCAACCAAAAAAACAGCTGAGCATTGTGGCGGGTGCCTGTAGTCGCAGCTACTTGGGAGGAGGAGGTAGGAGAATCACTTGAGACCAGGAGTTAGAGGTTGCTGTAAGCTGTAATGCCACAGCACTCTACCCAGGACAACAGCTTGAGGCTCTGTCTCAAAAAAACAAACAAACAAACAAACAACCCATTGACCCATGAATGGATTAACAAATTGTGGTATATTTACACCATGGAATACTATGCAGCCATAAAAAGGATGGAGACTTCACATCTTTTATGTTTACCCGGATGGAAATGGAACATATTCTTTTTAGTAAAGTATCTCAAGAATGGAAAAAAAAAATATCCAATGTACTCAATACTACTATGAAATCAATATAATCGCTGACACACTCGTATGAATGGCAAAACATAACTATAGTCCAGAAAGTAGAAGGGAAGAGGAGAGAGAGGGGAGGGAGGAAGTGGGGGAAGGGAGGATATTTGCGGGGACCTCACCTAATGTTAACGATGCAACGGTACATTTCAAAAGTATTAAGAAATGAGTATAATTGTAATGGATGTGTTACTTAGTTCAATGTAAGCATTTCACATTGTATATCGAAGCAGTACCCTGAACCCCATAAATGCATCAATGTACAGTTATGATTTAATAAAAAAATAAATAAAAACTAAAAAAAGGCTCAGCGCCTGTGGCTCAAGTGGCTAAGGTACCAACCACATACACCTGAGCTGGTGGGTTCGCATCCAGCCCGGGCCTGCCAAACAACAATGACAGCTGCAACAAAAAAAAAATGGCCGGGCATTGTGGTAGGCGCCTGTAGTCCCAGCTACTTGGGAGGCGGAGGCAGGAGAATTGCTTGAGCCCAGGAGTTGGAGGTTGCTGTGAGCTGTAATGCCAAAGCACTCTCAAAAAAAAAAAAAGAAAAAAAGAAAAGAAAAGAGGGGCCAGCGTGGTGGCTCATGCCTATAATTCTAGCACTCGTGGAGACCAAGGTAGGATCAGTTGAGCTCAAGAGTTCAAGACCAGCCCAAACAACAGCAAGACCCCATCTCTACTAAAAACAGAAAAATTACCCAGGCATTGTGGCAGGTACCTGTACCCCAAGCTACTCAGGAGGCTGAGGCAGGACGATGGCTCAAACCTAGGAGTTTGAGGCTGCTGTGAGCTAGGCTGACACTATGGCACCCTAGCCTGGGCAATAAGACCGAGACTTTGTCTCTAGAAAAGAACAAAAAAAAAAAAAAAAAAAAAAAAAAAAAAGGGCAACTGAGGGGCAACATAGTGAGAATCTGTCTCAAAAATAAAAAAAGAAACAAAAGAACTCAGAGGCTCCAGGTGGCTAATGGCTATTGTGCTGGATGGAGCAAAAGAGTATTTCCACAATTCCATGATGTTCTGCTCTAGAACATATATGTGAGGATACATACCCCTAAATTTGATTTTAGAAGATTAGTTAGTGCCTTGGAGATATAAAAGATTATTATTATTTTTTTTTTTTTTTTGAGACAGTCTCACTATGTCGCACTCGGTCGAGTGCTCTAGCATCACAGCTCACAGCAACCTCAAACTCGTGGACTTAAGTGATTCTCTTAACTCTGCCTCCCAAGTAGCTGGGACTACAGGTGTCTGCCACAATGCACAGCTATTTTTTTTTGTTGTTGTTGTTGTTGTTGCAGTTGTTGTTGTTCAGCTGGCCCAGGCCAGGTTCGAACCCACCAGCCTGTATGTATGTGGCTGGCACCATAACTACTGTGCTATGGGTGCCAAACCTAAAAGATTATTTTGAAAGAAAAATATTTTTAAGCCAGGCATGTTGGCTCACACCTAGTACTCCAGGAGGCCAACGTAGGTGGATTTCCTGAGCTCTGGAGTTTGAGATCAGCCTGAGCCAGACTGAGATCCCAACTCTAAAAAATAGCCAGGCATTGTGGTGGGCACCTGTAATCCTACCTATTCAGGAGGCTAAGGCAAGGGGATTGATTGAGCCTGAGAGTTTGAAGTTGCCGTGAGCTTTGACATAACAGCACTCTACTGAGGGTGATGGAGTGAGACTCTCATCTCAAAAAATAACAATAATAATACAAATAAAACATTTTTAAATAGTCTAACAAGAATGAGAGTATCTGTATTTTAAAGTGTAAAACATTCTTCCACCAGGCTCAGTGCCTGTAGCTCAGTAGTTAGGGTGCTAGCCACATACACTGGGGCTGGCAGGTTCAAACCCATCCTGGGCCCGCTAAACAACAATGACAACTACAACAAAAAAATAGCTGGGAGTTGTGGCAGGCACCCGTAGTTCCAGCTACTTGGGAGGCAGAGGCAAGAGAATCACTTAAGCCCAAGAGTTTGAGGTTGCTGTGAGCTGTGACACCACAGCACTCTACCAAGGGTAACATAGTGAGACTGTCTCAAAACAAAACAAAAACAAAAAAACCACATTCTGGCTCGGCACCTGTGGCTCAAGCAGCTAAGGTGCCAGCTACATACACCTGAGCTGGTGGGTTCGAATCCAGCCCAGGCCCGCCAAACAACAATGATGGCTGCAACCAAAAAAATGGCCGGGCATTACGGCAGGCGCCTATAGTCCCAGCTACTTGGGAGGCAGAAGCAGGAGAATCACTTGAGCCCAGGAGTTGGAGGTTGCTGTGAGCTGTCATGCCATAGCACTCTACCCAGGGTGACAGCTTGAGGCTCTGTCTCAAAAAAAAACCAAACACATTCTTGCACCAGAAAAGGTTATGAGCTCAGTGACTTCAGATTTGCCACGATTAGCACACATGGGATGAACCAACCTCATGGCTCATACTTTCTGATTACATAGATCTGACTATATAGGAATTATGAAACCACAATCAAGGTTCACAGTGAGGGATGAATAATTTGTAATTTCAATCATCCTGTTACTATTTAGCTTTCTATTCCAAAGAAAGATGAAAAGATGGCTTCCTGTAGTGAGACGTTAGCACATAAATTATGCTGCTGTTCTTGGTTGCACAGCATGAATTAGAAACATATGAAAAGGCATTTTTTTGCAAACACATTTTCCTATGTTAAATATAGCTATCAAAGTAGAATTCTTATTTAAATAAGCAATTAAACTTCATAACAGAGTGCTTACAAAAGAGACAAAAATTTTTAATTATTTCATCACCACTGGGGACATTAGCATGAATTCAGACTTTAGTCAGATTCATATCAGTTTGTTATTATTTTATGGAGGGTCCAAATGGCAGGAGTTACGGTTTTTGTTCTCACTGTGCCAAAGGCAAGATAATCCAGGTTAGTGTACGCCTAGTGATAATTAATGATCCAATATTTATAATCATGATATCCTATATACTGTCAGGCAATATTCCCAGGAGATAAATACATGGGCTTTGGAGTCAGAAGGACTTGGGACTTGAATCCTAACTCCATTTTTTTTCATCTTAAAATAAGAACCTGCACTCCCTTCTCTAGACTGGGATTTTCTAAGTGCTGAGGCCAAATTTATCTTGTTCACTGTGCCCAATGCATAGTAAGTAGCCAATAAATACTTATTCCATGAACGAATGGATGAGCTAAAAAATGTAATGTGCCCAAAGTACAGCATATGTTACAAATCTTGATATCAGTAACTGGTAACAAGTGCTGTTATAACTGTAATAGTTATTGCCCGAGAGCCCAAACACCTGGAGGCCCTGTCTGAAAACAGAGAAGGAGGGATGGGCTTGGTGGAAGCCCACACTGGATTCACAAAGTTCAGGCAAGAGAAATGTGGATGCTGAAGCAGTTCTAAGCGTGCGGAAGGACAGAGGGTCCTTCTTTACATGATTTGCTGCACCCCAGAGTTTCTATTATAGAATCCTATTTCCAGGATTCTATGCCCCAGGAAGGGAGCAGAGATGGGAACAGCTCAGTGATTGCCAACTGCTTTGCGGAATGTGAGAGTATCAGAGAAAAAGTTCCACGTGGGGAGGAGGAAACATCTATGCTGATATAAGACAGGGAAGCTAACTCTGCTAGTTAGAAAAATCAACCCTGACTGGAACAGTGATGGGAACAGGGCTCAATCTCCAGGGGACCATACTCTCCTCACACCAGGCACTCGTCAGACCTTCTCTGACCACTTTGGTCTGAAACCTTAAGTGAGTGCAGGGCACAAGGTGGTTTATAGGGAATTGTGAGAACCACTTGGAAAAAAGAAGCCTCCTTAGTTCAAGGAAGTGGGATTACTGAGGAGGGGAAAACATTCTTACTTGTCAGCCAATTTGTAGCTCAGGTTTTCGGTGTGGCTGTGGCTGCCCTCGGCCGGCCTGCACACTGTCATCATGTCAGCACTGAGAGGCGCTCCAGGTTGCCTGGGGAACAGGGATGCATACTCAGTGAGCATGGACATCAAGGCCTCCTTCAGAGAGAAGCAGATCTAGGGCCCACACCCCAAACTATTTATCCCTGATGGATTCCACCTGGGATCAGGGGCTGGCAGGAACACCTCATTGGGAATTCCTGACACGGAAGGTGGGGGACAAGGGCATAGTCCTGAAGCCACCAGATTCAGGCCCCTTCATACTGTTTATGAAAACAATATACCTCAATGCTTTTTCAGGTTCTCTAAGAACCTCTGTGATGAGCTAATAGGCCCCAAAGAAAAATGTTCCTTGATTTGAAACAAGACCTAAACACATGCCCCAGCAGAATTATCCCCACAGCCACTCTGCTCTTCTGCTAGCCCTGACAGGGCCTGTGAGCCCATACTGGCCTTGTGCGCAGAGCCACACAGGAGCCTCTTAGCAGCTCCACACTGATGTGGAGTGACCTAGTCACTAGCTCATCTGTCTGGTCTAAGGAAAACCAGGAGATGGTCTCAGCAAGTCCAGTGATCCCACTGAAAAATAACAAGGACTGCAGGGAAACCGAAGAAGGAGCCTCAGCTCAGAAGCAGCAGCTTTATAACACTCTGGGGTCTGACATCTGAATGAACTGAACTAACTAATTAAACTTTATTTTTTTAATTATTAATTCTTTAGAGACAGAGTCTCACTTTATCACCCTCGGTAGAATGCCGCGGTGTCACAGCTCACAGCAACCTCCAGCTCATGGGCTTAGGCGATTCTCTTGCCTCAGTCTCCCGAGTAGCTGGGACTACAGGCACCCGCCACAACGCCCGGCTATTTTTTGTTGCAGTTTGGGAAGGGCTGGTTTCAAACCCACCACCCTTGGTATATGGGGCTGGCACCCTACTCACTGAGCCACAGGCGCCGCCCTAAATTTTATTATTTCAAGTCTCTACAGAACTTTCTTATTTACAAGTCTCTACAGAACTTTCTTGGAACACAAGCATAAACAGGCATTGCTCAGGTGGAGGTGACCAGGAAGATGAGAGCCATCAGAGAAGGCCAGCAAGATGGGCCATACAATTCTCCTGTAAAGTGTGAACCCTCCTAAGAGGAGCTTCCCATGTTGACTAGAGTTTAAGGAGTATGGAGATACTGGGGATTCATGCTTCATTTCCATGGAACTTCCAGGGATGTCCTCTCCCAATTTCTCAAGTTTCCAAGATTCCTACCCTCTTTCCCAAGATGGTTTACCTGCCAGGTGATGGGATGGCTACCCAATGTCCTAGGAGACCTGGGCTTCCTCTCCCTTCCTAGAAATCAAAGGGTTGGGCTTCAGACAGGCATGTAACTCTTGAGAACATGGAGAGGAAGGCCAGAGAGACAGAGGAAAAGAAAGGGAGCATGAACATGGGCAACCAATTAAGTAGAGGGAGGCGGGAACCAGGAGCTAAAAAAAAAAACATATTTGTTGATTTCAAGGGGGTGGGGAGAGAGGGATGAAGCCGTGGCCTATCCATGAGCACAGCTGTCCGTCTACCCAGAAACTCAGCACCAGACATTATGGGGGAGATCTATGTTGTAACCAAGCCCAGTTCTTTAAAGAAGCCAGGCCTTAGGGCTCATCTATCCCATTATGCCGGAGAGCCATGAAAGACTTTTCAGGGACAGGAAGGAACTCTTTGTCCCTCTCAAAGCTGAAAGCTTCTGGAGCCTCTCCATTTGGCTGGACCCACAGACACTGCTCTTCTGTCCAGCATCTGGCAGAGGGCCCATCAGACGTCAAGGAGAGCAGCCACTCCCCATCCCCCACCCCTGCCCTCCATACAGCCTAAACCACAATGACCCGGCCTTGTTCCATGTGAGAGTGACTCTCTCCACCCACCCTCTCCTTTCAAACTGGTATCCTCTTTCCCTGGCAGTAGGCCTTGGTGCCAGGCCATGTACAGTGTGCTATGGGGGACTTAAAGATGAGCAAGACACAGACAGTCTCAGCTCTCTGGGAGAACACCAGGACTGTGCAAGGGTCACACTCAGCCCCATAATCCAGCTCCCCCCAAGGAAACTGTCCCTATCTTTCTCAGGAAGCCAGTTTTTCCAGAAGGAAGAAAGCCCACTGTGTTAATGCACAGAGATGTGTGTATGGACTTCAAGGTCAAAGATCATGGGAAACACTCAAACAAGATGGTATTTAAGTGAACTTGAGACTGTGAAGTAGCCATAACATCCAGTACTAAACCACTGTCCCTAGAGAAACAGCTGATGCCATCTCCTGAGAAGCAACTTCAAGTGGGCTTCAGAGGTTGGAACAGAGGGGACACAGAATGCCACTGTGCACTCAGCAATCAGTCCACCAGCATGTCCAAATTCATAGAGGTATGGGAAATTTGCTGCTCCCATAAAAAAAACTGACCTTTCCTTTTTTGTCTAAGATGAGTAAAAATCATTTTAGGCTCACACCTGTAATGCTAGCACTCTGGGAGGCTGAGGTGGGTGGACTGCCTGAGCTCAGGAGTTTGAGACCAGCCTAAGCAAGAGTGAGGCCTTGTCTCTAAAAAAAAATAGCCAGGCATTGTTACAGGCACCTGTAGTTGCAGCTACTCTGGAGGGTGAGGCAAGAGGATCACTCGAGCCCAAGAGTTTGAGGTTACTGTGAGCTATGATGCATGGCACTCTACTTAGGGTGACAAAGTGAGACTCTGTCTCAAAAAAATTAAATAAAAATCATTAGTTACAGCAGTAACAAATCTACTCTAACTTGCTAGTTTGCAGTACTCTGACTTAAATCACCATGATAAACTTTATTATCACTTTGTAGGACTCAGATGGCAAGATGGAGCTGTTTCCAAAACTGCGCTCCACTGGGGCTCTGTGCCAGGTATCTTGGGGATCCTGTTAGACATGCAGATTTATGGGCACCTCTCTGATGTACCAAAACCAACTCTCTGAGGGCTGATTTGGGATATGCATTTAAATATGGTAAATAAAAAAAAATATGGTAAATCAGCTCAGCATCCATAGCACAGTGGTTACAGCCTCAGCCACATATACCGAGGCTGGTGGTTTCAAACCCAGCCTTGGCCAGCTAAGCAACAATGACAACTGCAATAGAAAAATAGCCAGGCATTGTGGTGTGCGCCTATAGTCCCACCTCCTTGGGAGGCTGAGACAAGAGAATTGCTTGAGCCCAAGAGTTTGAGGTTGCTGTGAGCTGTGATACCACAGCACTCTACCAAGGATGACAGAGTGAGACTGTGTATAAATAAATAAATAAATAAATAAATAAAATAAAATAAAAATAAATATGGCAAATCTAAGGCCTCCGATGATTTTTACATTATCCCAGGTTCTTTATTTCTTCCTAGGCAATTTGCCCTTGTGATCCAGACTATTTTCCAAGAGGAATATGCAATCATAATACATTTTCCCACTCAACTTCTTTCCATAAAAATAGAACTTACCATTAACAAGATGCACTTAATTATTACTAATAATTTTAATTAGACTAAAAATACCACACAAAATTTTGAAGTTACACGAAAAGTATGTAAGCATTCACATATTTTGGTATCCTCGAGCATGTCTATAACATGCTAAAAACTGTCTTACAAGTCAAAGAAAAATATTTTAAAAATTCTAATATCTAACATCTACATCTAAAACTATGCTTATCAAAGTTCAAGCCTCTTTTTCTTCTTGCTAAAATGAATACTGTAAGATCTTTTCTTGACTCAAAGGTTCTTTTTGGGCACTGACATCATATTCATTGGAGGGCTAGCTGAAGAGGTTACAATGCTGGGCAGGAAGGAGAGTCTTCCTCGGCCGGCTTTTAATTTGTTAAAAACTGTCTTAGCCAGGTGGTACTAAGAGAACCTCCTACTCATGTATTACCCCTCTGAATTACCTTTAATTTTGAGAGACAGAGAGAGGAGAGAGGATGAGCGAAAGAAAAGAGATCTCACAGTAAAATGCTTCTGATTAGTCTCGACAGCCTATAGAAAAGTAATTGCCACAGACCAACATTGCCAGATTTAAAAAAACAATAACAACTCATGTATTATTTTATAATTCCTTTAAAGTTCCAGGCTTATCTCTGAGTATACTATTTTTCTTTCTTTTTAAAAGGGATTTGGAATACTAAAATGTCAAATCATTAATTACCACACAAATACCTCTCAGTAAAAAGGTCAAGAATTTAAAACAGATATAAAGTGTTTTCCCACAAGTAGGAGGAGGAAGTGAGCAACCTCAGATCCTGAGAGCAATTCTCACAGGAACAGCCTGAGAGGACCCACTGATCTGGGAGGAGGCGGGAGGAGTGAGCTGTGCCTGGAGGGAGGGGAGCCTTGGGGGTCCCGCAGCCCCACCCACCTGCTCCTCTCTTTCTTCCACTGCCATTCTGGGAATCTGGCAAAGGCAATCTGAAAACACCAGCCTGGCAAAGCCAGGGCATCCTTCAGTTCTAGGGGCCCAGTGAGGCGGGGACTTGTGGTCTGAGGCCTGGCCTTTTAGAATGTTTCTACTGATAATACAGCATTGCTTATGTCCTCATAATTATTCACTTATGACATTAGAAAGTTAAATAGGACGCTATTGAGATCTCATTGATGATAACATTCTTCCTATTAAGTCAGGTGGGATACCAGCCTGGGCAATATAGAGAGACCCTGTCTCTACAAGGAATTGAAAAAAAAATTTTGTTTTTTGAGACAGAGTCTCACTTTGTCACCCTCGGTAGGGTGCTGCGGCACAGCAACCTCCAGTTCTTGGACTTAGGCAATTCTCTCGCCTCAGCCTCCTGAGTAGCTGGGACTATGGGCACTTGGCACAACACCTGGCTATTTTTTTGTTGCAGTTTGGCCGGGGCTGTGTTTGAACCCATCACCCTTGGTATATGGGGCTGGCACCCTACCCACTGAGCCACAGGCTCTGCTCTGAAAAATTTTTTTAAGGCTGGGTGTGGTGGCTCACGCCTATAATCCTAGTACTCTGGGAGGCCAAGGCAGGTAGATTAGACCAGACTTAGCCAAAGTGAGACCCTGTCTGTACTAAAATAGAAATAAAAAACAAAACAAAAAAACAAACAAATAGCCCAAAAAAACTGAGGCAAGAGGATAGCTTGAGCCCAAGAGTTGGAGATTGCTGTGAGCTATGACGCCATGGCACTCCACCCAGGGCAACAGCTTGAGATTCTGTCTTAAAAAAAAAAAAAGAAGAAGAAGAAAAGAAAAGAAAAAACATTTTTTAATTAGCCAGGCATGTTGGTATTTATCTGTAGTCCCAATGACTCAGAAAGTTGAGGCAGGAGGATAGCTTAAGCCCAGGAGTTCAAGGCTGCTGTGAGCTATGATCATACCACTGCATTCCACCCTGGGTAACAGGAAAAGGCTTTACCTCTAAAATAATAATAATAACTCCTCTGGTGGGGTTTTTGTAGTGGCAACAGAGGCAGTGATACATGGCTCATAGGAATCTTGCTGTTAAAGTCACTTAAATCTGGGAGGCTGAGGTGGGTAGATTGCCTGAGTTCACAGGTTTGAGACCAACCTGAGCCGGAGCAAGACTTCATATCTAAAAAAATAGCCAGGCACTGGACGGCATCTGTGGCTCAATGGAGTAGGGCACTGACCCCACATAACAGAGGTGTGGGTTCAAACCTGTCCCTGGCCAAAAACTGCAAAAAAAAAAAAAAAAAAAAAAAAGCCCAGGCGTTTGGTGGGCGCCTATAGTCCCAGCTACTCGGGAGGCATGAAAATCGCTTGAGCCCAAGAGTTTGAGATTTCTGTGAGCTATGATGACATGGCACTCTATCAAGAGCAACAAAGTGAGACTATGTCAAAAAAAAAGAAAAATGGCTGGATGAGGTGGCTCATGCCTATAATCCTAGCACTCTGGGAGGCTGAGTTGGGTGGATTGTTTGAGCTCACAAGTTTGAGACTAGCCTGAGCAAAAGTGAGACCCCATTTCTACTAAAAAATCGAAAAAAACCAAGGCAAGACGATTGCTTGAGCCCAAGTTGTAGATTGCTGTGAGCTATGACTCCATGGCACTCTACCCAGGGCAACAGCTTGAGACTCTGTCTCAAAAAAAAAAAAAGTCACTTATAAAAAGAAGTTTGGCTGCTTCAGAGAATGCTAGAAAAAAATTAATCTGAACAAGTTTAAGCTAAAGGGGAAAACAATAACATCCTGATTTTCCCAAATCTTAAAACAAAAAGTGGTTTAAACATAAAATGAAACGTAGAGGCTTGACACCTGGACCTCAGTGGCTAGGGCGACAGCCACATATACTGGAGCTGGCAGGTTCAAATCCAGCCTGGGCCTGCCAAAACAACAATGACAAGTACAACCAAAAAATAGCCAGGCGTTGTGGCAGCCACCTGTAGTCCCAGCTACTTGGGAGGCTGAGGCAAGAGAATCGCTTAAGCCCATGAGTTTGGGGTTGCTGTGAGCTGGAACATCACAGCACTCTACCCAGGGTGACATAGTGAGACTCAGGCTCAAAGAAAAAAAAAAAGTATAAATGTTGATCAACTAATGGATGATTAAAGGGGTTCATTTGTACAAGGGAATTTCCTCATATAAAGAAATAAAGTTCTATTACATGTTCCAGTATGGGTGAACTCTGAACATACTTAAAAAAGAAGCTACACACAAAAGGCCACACACACAATAATCCTATTTATATAAAATGTCCAGAAAAGCAAATTCACAAAGACATAGATAGATTTATAATTGCCAGGGGCTGGGAAGATGGAGGAATTAGACCTGATGACTAGTCAGTAGAAGTTTTTTTTGAGACAAAGTCTCACTATGTCACCTGGGTAGAGTGCTGGCATCATAGCTGACAGCAACCTCACACTCTTGGACTTAAGCAATTCTCTAGCCTCAGCCTCCTAAGTAGCAGGGACTACAGGTACACACTATAACACCCCACTATTTTTTTTTCTTTTTGTATCTGTTGTTTATCAGGCCTGGGCTGGGTTCGAAAATGCCAGCCCAGTGTATGTGGCTGGCACCCTAGCCACTGAGCTACAGGCACTCAGCTGAATCAGTAATCTTTTTTTTTTTTTTTTGAGACAATATTGCCCTCAGTAGAGTACTGTGGCGTCACAGCTCACAGCAACCTCAAACTTTTGGGTTTAAGCGATTCTCTTGCCTCAGACTCCCAAGTAGCTGGGACTACAGGTGCCAGCCACAATGCCCAGCTATTTTTTTGTTGTAGTTGTCATTGTTGTTTAGCAGGCCCTGGCCGAGTTCAAACCTGGCAGCCCCAATGTATGTGGCTGGCACCCTAACCATGGAGCTACGGGCGCCAAGCCTAAAAGTTTTTTTTTTTCTTTCTTTTTCTTTTTTTTTTTTTTTTTGCAGTTTTTGGCCAGAACTGGGTTTGAACCCACCACCTCTGGCATATGGGGCCAGCACCCTACTTCTTGAGCCACAGGCATCACCCCTAAAAGTTTCTTTTTACTGAACATGATAAAAATGTTCTAAAATTAAATAGTAGTGTCAGCTGCATGTTATAATTAGTATATCACAAGGCACTGAACTGTACACTTTGGAAGGGTACATTTTATATAATTATATCACAATAAAAATAAATTGTAGTGTATATTCAAAGAAAACAAATAAGAAATCTAGACAGGGTAACAGGTAGAATGAGGAATAAAATCCACATAAATATAATTTTCCAGTACCCTTTAATGTCTACTATTAATATGTTAGTTGTGAAGTATAAGTAAATATGTATCACATATAACTTGATTCAGAAATGGTCATTCAGGACTGGGTGCAGTGGCTCACACCTGTAATCTTAGCACTTTGTTAAGCCGAGGCAGGTGGATTCTTCAGCTCAGGAGTTCAAGACCAGCCTGAATACATCTCTACTTAAAAAATAAAATAAAATAAAATAAATAAATGTTACTCAGGCGTTGTGGTGGGCATCTGTATTCCCAGCTACTTGGAAGGCTGAGACGAGAAAAGGAGCCCAAAAGTTTGAGGTTGTTGTGAGCTATGACATCATGGCACTCTGTCTCAAAAAAAAAAAAAAAGTCACTCTTGGCCTCAACAGCCAATGTAAACTTATATAATAAGAATAAACCAGAAGAATAAATCACATTACCAGACTTCAAGCAATACTGCAAGGCTATCTAATAACCAAAACAGCATGGTACTGGCATAAAAACAGAGACATACATCTATGGATTACAATAGAGAACCCAGATATTAAACTATCCTCACATTCCCATCTGATCTTTAACAAAACAGACAAAGGCATACACCAGGGGAAAGAATCTCTATTTAATAAATGGTGCTGGAAAAACTGGATAGCAATATGTAAAAGATTAAAACAGGATCCGCAACTCTTGCCACTCACAAAAATTCACAATGAGGCACAAATTCCACTGTGCCTGTGGCTCAGTGGATAGGGCGCCAGCCCCATGTACTGAGGGTGATGGGTTCAAACCCAGCCCCAGCCAAACTACAACAAAAAATAGCCAGGCATTGTGGTGGGTACCTGTAGTCATAGGTACTCGGGAGGCTGAAGCAGAGAATAGCCTAAGCCCAAGAGCTGGAGGTTGCTGTGAGCTGTAACACTACAGCACTCTACCGAGGGTGACAAAGTAAGACTCTGTCTCTAAAAAAAAAAAAAAATTCACAATGAATAAGAGACTTAAATCTAAGACATGAAACTATAAAAATTCTACAAGAAAATGTTTGAAAAGGTCTTATAGCTATTGGCCTAGGCAAAGAAGACCACAAAAGCAATCACAGCAACAACAAAAATAAATGAGTGAAACCTCATTGAATTAAAAAGTTTCTGTGCAGCTAAGGAAACAATCAATAGAGCAAATAGACAACTGACAGAATGGGAGAAAACAGTTGCATGTTATATAACTGATAAAGGGCTGATAACCAGGATCTACAAAGACGCCAAGCAAATCAGCAAGGAATAAATCAAACATCCCCATTAAAAAGTGGGCAGAAGAAATGAACAGAAACTTATCAAAATGGCAAAAATGCTCACCGTCTCTAATCATCAGGAAAGTGCGAATCAAAAAAATCACAATGACCCCTTGTTTTTGCCTGAGGTGGTACTAGCCTAGGTGGAGTGTGGGGACTAGAAAACACACGCCCAGTGCAGGCAGACTCCCAGTGCGGGGCTGACCCAGAGGACTGCTTTACTGAGCCTAACATGCACCTGGCCCTCAGGGGATCATCAGCCTAGAGAAAGGAGGGCAGGAGGCGAGAATTGACAGCTAACCGTGCTGCCAATACAAACCTGCAGCAGCAAAGATAGGGCCTGAGGCGCAGGTTCTGCGAACTCAAAACAGCTTCTCTTCTGCAGGGGAATTTAGCTGGGACAGAAACAAATTCCGCAAAGTTGTTCTGTTCTGTCAGTAACATCAGGGGCAGAGCTGGAATTGAATAAACAGCCCAGCCTCCATCAAGCACCCAAGGTTGTCAGGTCTCACCTCCCCCTGCCGGATAGTGGCAGAAAGCAGCGGCCTGGCTAAGGAGACATAGATTTCCTTGTGATTCAGGCAGGTACAACCCCCTGGAGTATCTACTCATTGGAGGCAACTGGGTCACAGCCCTGTGGGTTTATCAGTGACTGGGTGCGACAGAGGTGCAGGGTAGGGAAGGAGGCATCAACCTTCCCACACAAATCTATTTGCTGGGTGGGTCCTCCTGACCTCACGGAGCACCAGAGCAAGTCATATTTGAGTTGTCAGCAGACTCCTGTGATCTAGTTGCCAGAGACCTTTTCAACTCTCCCATCTGAGACAGGTGCTGACTGAGACAATTGATTTGGACCTTTTGAACTGAGCCAATTGCCCAAGGACTATCCAAGTGATGCCCTGGGTGTGTGGTTATAGGAAGCTTTGATTTTCCTTTTCCAATTGTTGCCTGTGGGAGGCAGGGTGACTTAATTGCTGGTATTTCTCCATAGCTGAGACTTCAACCCACAGTAACTGTTTCACTAGGGTCGGACAGAGATCAGCTGAAAACAAGACAGAGCTACTTAGCCATAGCACACCAAGCAGGTCCCAAGTTTCTCAGGCCATACGACTGTATGGGTCCTCAGCAAAGCTCCAGGGGAAAAGGTAAGGACACCAGTCCCAGCTTTTGGGCAAAGGGCTAGTTAATCACTACTCCTGGAACCCTGAACTCAACTTTTCTTTATCCACTCATTTAGTCAAACAGTGTAAAATAATCATGGAGCGGAATTAGTGGAAAAACTCTGTTAACATGAATAACCAGAGTAGATCAACCCCCTCATCACAAGGAAAGATATGACAGATGTAAATGAAAATCCCATTCATATACAGATGGCCAAGATGTCAGAAATCAAATTGAGAAGTTGGACTGCAAACAAGATTAATGGAATGGAAGAAAAGTTGAAATTAGAAATTCGAGGAGCAATTCAAAAGTTGTCTCAAGAAGTCAACAAATTTAAAGACAAAACCACCAAAGACTTTGACACATTGAAGCAAGAATTTGCAGCCCTCAAAGATCTGAAAAATACAGTAGAAACCCTCAGTAACAGAGTGGAGCAAGCAGAAGAAAGGATTTCTGACATTGAAGACAAAGCTTTTGAATACTCTCAAACTCTCAAAGAGGAAGAGAAATGGAGAGCAAAAACAAATCATTCTCTCAGAGAGCTCTGGGATAATTCGAAGAAGGCTAAATCTGACTCATTGGACTCCCTGAAAGCGATGAAGTGGCTTCACAAGGCACAGAGGCCCTTCTCCATGAAATTATAAAAGAGAATTTTCCAGACATGCCAAGAGATTCTGAAATTCAGATAGCAGACAGTTTCAGAACCCCAGCATGACTCAACCTGAATAAGACATCCCCCAGGCACATCACCCAGAAAGAGAAAATTCTGAAAGCAGCCAGATGTAAGAAATCCATTACCTACAAAGAGAAGACTATTAGAATGACTGCATATCCCTCTGCGGAAACCTTTCAAGGCAGAAGAGGGTAATCATCGACTTTTAATTTTCTAAAACAAAATAACTTGTTACCGCAGATACTGTATCCAGCTAAACTGAGTTTCATTTATGATGGAGAAATTAAATACTTTCATGACATTCACATGTTGAAGAAATTTGCCATAACCAAACCAGCTCTTCAGGATATTCTAAGACCTATCCTCCATAATGACCAGCCCAATCCTTTACCACAAAAGTAAACTCACTGAGAAACTTTTTCTCAAACTCCAACTTCCACAGTGGCAAAAGGATTAAAAATATCCACTGGACTTTCGAAAAACTTGATACCCAAAATTTTACCAGACTTATCAA
>CAUYPK010074199.1:0-73906 GCA_963574355.1 Loris lydekkerianus
AAACTCGATACACAAAATTTTAGCAGACTTATCACATTATTCTTCATTAATGTGAATGGCTTAAACTGTCCTCTAAAGAGGCACAGGTTAGCTGACTGGATACAAAAACTCAGGCCAGATATTTGCTGCATACAAGAGTCACATCTTACCTTAAAAGATAAATATAGACTCAGGGTGGAAGAATGGTCATCCATATTTCAGGTGAATGGTAATCAGAAAAAAGCAGGTGTTGCAATTCTATTTGCAGACACAATAGGCTTTAAACCAACAAAAATAAGGAAGGATAAGAATTGTCACTTCATATTTGTTAAAGGGTAATACTCAATATGAAGAGATTTCAATTATTAATATTTATGCACCCAACCAAAATGCACCTCAATTTATAAGAGAAACTCTAACAGACATGAGCAACTTGATTTCCTCCACCTCCATAATAGTAGGAGATTTCAACACTCCTTTGGCAGTGTCAGATAGATCCTCCAATAAGAAGCTGAGCAAAAAAATTTTAGATTTAAACCTAACCATCCAACACTTGGATTTAGCAGACATCTACAGAACATTTCATCCCAACAAAACTGAATACACATACTTCTCATCAGTCCATGGAACATACTCCAAAATTGATCATATCTTAGGTCACAAGTCTAACCTCAGTAAATTTAAAGGAATAGAAATTATTCCTTGTATCTTCTCGGACCACCATGAAATAAAAGTTGAACTCAGTAACAACAGAAATCTGCATACTCATACAAAAACATAGAAGTTAAATAACCTTATGCTGAATGATAGCTGGGTCAGAGATGAGATCAAGAAGGAAAATGCAAAATTGTATATTGCTTTGGGTAGTATGGACATTTTAACAATATTTATTCTTCTCAGCCATGAGCATGGTATGTTTTTCAATTTTAAAAGTTTGTACTTCCCTGAGCTTTTTTTGCAGCTTACCTTAATCCTACCACCATAGTATTTAGAAGCATGCATTGGCTTTTCTTTATAAATAAGCACATAATTTGATAGGCAAAGTGGTCAGCTGAACAGTCCTCCCAAATAACTGTTATAAGACATACTTTTTATTTGTGCATGTTGCTCTTTAACATTGTAATGGAAGTGTTAGCCACTGCAATTAGGGAAGAAAAGGCGATCAAGGATATCCATATAAGGTCAGAAGAGATCAAACTTTCGCTCTTTGCAGATGATATGATTGTATGATGGTAAAGTATCTCGAGAATGGAAGAAAATGTGTCCAATGTACTCAGCCCTACTATGAAACTAATTTATGGCTTTCACATGAAAGCTGTAACCCAGTTATAACCTAAGAACACGGGTAAGGGGGAAAGGGAGGGGAGGGTGGTGGGAGGTGGGCAAAGGGAGGGTGATTGGTGGGATTACACCTGCGGTGCATCTTACAAGGGTATATGTGAAACTTAGTAAATGTAGAATGTAAATGTCTTAACACAATAACTAAAAAAATGCCAGGAAGGCAATGTTAACCAGTGTGATGAAAATGTGTCAAACTATAAAACTATAAAACCAGTGTATGGTGCCCCATGATTACATTAATGTACACGACTATGATTGACTAATAAAAAAAAAAAACCACTAATGTAACATGTAAAGGGCAAGAGGGAAAACTTGTGTGTTTCTAGCACAGCATGTGGTGATGGTTATGTAACAGAGGAGCATGAACAAAAAGAGCTTTGACAAAAAAAAAATTCTTAGAAATCAATGACTTGGCTGGGCACAGTGGCTCATGCCTGTAATCTTAGCACTCTGAGAGGGTGAGGTGGGCATATTACTTGAGCTCAGGGGTTCAGGACCAGCCTGAGCAAAAGTAAGACCTCATCTCTACTAAAAATAGAAACACTGAGGCAAGAGGATCGCTTGAGCCCAAGAGTATGAGGTTGCTGTGAGCCATGATGTTTGGTCACTCTATGTAGGGTGACAGCTGGAGACTCTCAAAAAAAAATAAAAAAATAAAAATAAAAGAAATCAATGACTAGACAACCAACACAAGATTTATCAAAAGCAAGAAGTTGGCCAGGCTTCCTAGCACCCTGAAGACCAAGGCAGGTAGATTGCTTGTGCCCAGGAATTCGAGACCAGCCTGAGCAAAAGCAAGACCCCATCTCTACTAAAAATAGAAAAACTGAGGTCAAAGGATCATTTGAGCAACAAGAGTTTGAGGTTGTTATGATCTATGACACCATGACACTCTACTCAGAGCCACAGAGTGTGACTCTATCTCAAAAAAAAAAAAAGCAAAAAGCACATGGGTATGTGTGAAAGTTACTAAATGTCGAATATAAATGTCTTAACACAATAACTAAGAAAATGCCAGGAAAGCTATATTACCCAGTGTGATGAAAATATTTCAAATTGTATATAAAACTAGCACATGGTAGCACATGATTGCATTAATGCACACAGCTATGATTTAATTTAAAAAAATTTTAAGAAAAGCAAAAAGCAAATGATGTTTGTTTTGTTGCTGCCATGATTTAATTGTGTTTTGGTGTCCACAGGTTATACAATGATGATGCTATTGAAGAAATGTCAAATTTATATTAAAAAGCATAATTCTCTCTTTATCTCTCCTTTTTTTTTTTTTTTAATTTAAAAGGAAGTTTAGCTCCTTTTTAAATAAAAGGACTTTCTTTTTTCAGGTTAACTTTATACCTTTTACTCCAAGGTTAAAAAAAAAAAAATTTAATGAAAGGAGCCTGGCTCCATTTAACCAAAATCAAATAAATAGACATATACGTTTAAATTGCTTTAGGGACTATGAGCTCTCATTTCCCCTATGCCTTTTAAATCCTACAAGTTTTACTTAATCTTTCTGACCAATGCCCAGTACCAAACAAGGCATTCGTGGGTCTCACTCCAGTTAGATTCACACGGATGGAGAGAGTCCCAGGTAGTGGTGGTTAGCGTTAAGTCCAACAGCACTGATCAGGCAGCATAAAGAGGATGTGGCCCTGTAAATGGAAGGGCAAAGAAGAATGAAATTTTTAATAGATCGGCTCTCTTAGGGCTTTGTCTGGAAGACTCGCTATCACACTTGACATTTGTTGCCATTTTGCTTCTTCATTTTGAACATGGAGCCAGACTTTTTCTCTGTGTTGAAAGGAAGAGAAGGGGTGACCTCAAAAAATGTCAGAATTATTACTAATGGCAGCCTTTAAGCTTGAATAGGTGAGCAGCAGTGTTTTATCAATCTGCTTAAATGCAGACTGCAGAGTAGGAATGTGAAACAATAATGAGAAGCTGTTTAAATTTTGGAAGAGGCAAAATATGTGATGTGAAAGATGTGGCTTCTTTTCGAACGCAGCCCACATGGTGCGGTAGCAGCAGGTGCCCGAAGGAATGAGGGCAGCATCTGGGTAGACCTAAAGGTTATCTTACCTTGCCCTGTTCTTGCTTGTGGGCTCAGGTAGGGTCCATATTTCCTCTGAGTTTCACATTTCTCATCTGGAAAATGAAATCATATCGCCCCCCTCATGGGGCTGTTGAGAAGATTAATGAGTTGGTGTATGCAAAGTGCCAAGCTCCATAGATGCCACTGTCTCTTTTCCTCCCCTGCTTCAAGTTTATTTTAAAGTTACAAATATTTTACACTAACAGGTAATCAAGAACTAGACCCAAAGCCCCTTGGAAGTGACTGGACCTCACAAAGAAAGTCTGTAGTTCATGGGAGAGGGCTTGCTTCTACCTCTTCCTTCTGAACAAGTTCCTAGTCAGATACTGGAGAGGTTTGAACAGGTACTTGGGATAGTCAGTACTTCCCCATGTTTTCTTGCCTGTGGATTTGAAATCAGTAATATACAAGGTGATCAGGTAAATTTCTTTGTCTAATGCAATGTATTCTGAGCCCAACTGCTTGTCCTTGGATTTAAGCAGTGACTACGAGCTGTTGTCCAAGATGAGTTGGTTTCCTTGTGCATGGTTTACAGCCAAGAGTCAGGCAGCCTCCTATCCATAATCTAGATACATCTACTGAGACAAATGTACCTCTTTGAGGACACTGGAGCTTCTGCAACTGGCCACCTGTCTAGCCTCTTTTCAGGAAAGGTAGAAGGCCTTATGCTGAATACTTACATAAGGCCCTACCTGGGCAAGGTTAAGTAGATTTGCCATGCATGACAACTAGACTATTGGTAGTGGCTGCCTAGGCAGCTATGTGTAGAATGCCAAGTCCTCTTCTGGACTCAGTATAAACATGTGCCTTTATTAGTGAGGACAGCTGCTGTGGGTACAGGGGAAGGGGTATGGGGATCCATACAACAGAGTTGGAAACCTCATTCTCTTGGAATCCTCAGGGTTCTGCTTTAGTTCCATAAGGATATTGGTCATTATTCAAGGCAAGGCTTTATCCATGCACTGTGACATAACTGAGAAATTCCCTGAGCTGGGTGGCAACATCACAAACCCAAAATCCAAAGACAATCCCAATTTCTGGTCAATGCACCAAGAGTTTCCAAACCCACTAATAATTTTGAATGTCACTAGTGATATACATATTGGAATACTACCTCGTTTCTCACAACCTGATGATTTGAGGGATTGGAGGGCTTTCCCAACATTACGTTAAGTCACTGAAAGCCAAGGCCAACTCCGGTGCTTTCAGCACCACTTCCAGCAGCCTCTCTCTGGTAGACTCATGCTGAAATACAAGAGAAAACACAACGCACCATCACTGATGAAGAAATCCCAGACTCTGAGATATATTTAGACTGTTTAAGCCAAAATCCCACCTGTCTTCTACCCATCTGCTACTGATCTTCTGCCAGGTGCATGTATTCATGATCAGTCAAATGCATCCCATGGAGAATTTAATGAAAGAAATCCACAGAAGGGCCCCATCTGCCCATCTGTTTTCTCTCCTCTTTGTCAAGAGAAGAACCAAGAGTGCACATCTGTGCAATGAGCACCAGGAGTTAAATAAACTCATTACCAAAAGCAACACCTTCCCATTGACTCTGGACTTGCAGTGTTATCACAGGTGAGCTAGTTTGTACTAAACAAGGATTGATGAGAACACAAGTCATCGGAATCATGAAGAAAAAATGAAAGACCATTATTATGGCCATTCTGAGTATACACTAAGTCCACCAGAATATTCTGATCATGATTCTACTGGGCTATTATATAACTGAATAAGTGAAGTGACTTTTTCTTCCTTTTCTCATGGCTCATATAAAACTGTACTAGGCTACCTATGAAAACACCACTTGATACCCATGTTGAGAAGTAGGCAGTTGACTTCACCTTAGTAGGATCTTGGGACATAAAGGTCTGTGTCCTCTGAGCAGTGTAGTTCTGTATTGGAAGTATCCACAGTTCATCACTTGGCTCAGCTCTCTCTCTATCATATGTTCAACCTCCAAAAACACATGTCCTTTTTTTGTCCAAATAAAATTTGACCAAAAATCCTTTACTGTTTTTTTAGGACTGCTGCCATAACAAAATACCATACATTGGGTGGCTTAACAGAAATGTATTGTCTCACAGTTCTGGAGGTTGGAAATGTAGGATCAAGGCAATGGTGGGGTTGATTCCTCTTGAGGGCTTCCTACCTTCTGGTCACGTGCCAGCCTTCTTTTGATAGGGACACCAATCACATTGGCATGGGGTGCACCCTAATGATCTCATTTTAATCCGATATTCTGCAATGACCCTACTTCTTAAAAAGGCCACATTAATAGGGGCTGGGGGTGAGGACTCCCACATCTTTTGGGGAGACACATTTTAACCCACAACAAATACCAACTGTAAAACATAGCAGTGAAGCTGTTTCCCTTTGTAGTGGGGAGCACCCATTCCTTCCCCTTTCTCTCTCTTGATATTTCTCCAAATCATCCTGAGCTGCACAAAACACAGTTTTAAAAATTACTGCTCTGACAAAACTGATACGCAATGATCACATATTTTAGCAGTTGTCAGAGGTCTAGTGAGACATAAGGCTTGCAGTTACTAACTTGTATTAACCAAAATTAATATGAATAGGGTTGCTTAAGCAACCTAGCCCTGGAACTGACTTTCACTGTAGAGGGCAACTCCCAGGTGGAAGCATGGGGAGACTGTCAAGCTCCCGGGGGGGTTGTAATGAAACTCTCCCTAAAGATCACGGTTGAATCGAACTGTATCACTTGGGAGAATGAGCTTTTTTCCATCAAACTCTCAACATCAACTTTCAAAGTGCTGGTGACATTTTCTAGTGGGAGTCAAAGCTCCCATTAGCCATGAGCACTGAGCAACAGACCTCAAGGACATGAGCAAGTCAGCCAAGAACAGATTTATCTACCGGCCTCTTCTTTCCTCGAACTGCCAGGTCTAGTAACTTCCAAATTACAGAGCCAGAAAGCCAGTCCCCAAACCCTTGCACATTAATTCCTGAAGGTTCCCAGCTACTCAGTTGCCTGCTATGCTCACACAATTTTCCTATTTTGCAGCTCCAGACACTTTATGTGTTGTTCATCTTGGAGCAGAAAAGGCAGATAGGGTGCACCTGATAGCCCCTGGAGGGCACCCATTGTCAGGGAGGCCCCCACAACCCCAGCATCCCCCTCCCACAGTCACAGCCTGTGTCTGCATTTGCTCTTCAGGCACATTGGTTTCTACCCCAAATTCAACATGACAGCACTGGGAAAACATCCTCGTTTGGTCACTACCAATGAGAAATCAGTATTCATGCAATTTAGAAGGAAGATAGACCAGAAGGATTCTACCAGAATTACAGCAAACAATCACAAGTGCCTTTCCCAAATCCTTTATAATCCATCCCAATAACATCAACTGAAAGGCACATAATTTCTAGTCTAATGGGATATATATGTTCCTATAAATCATGCAGTAAAAGCCACAGAGCTTATGGGGAAAATAGGTCAGGGAAACAAAACCCCAAAACTTCATCAGTAATGCATAAGAAAGTAGGAAGCTATTAAAAATGGTATCATAGTTTTAAAAATATCGGGTGATTAAAAATATATATATATGCTCCACCAAATAGGGTGTTGTGCCTTGAAAAAGAGCTACAGTTTGCCTGTGAAAGTTCACAGAAGAATGCTTGCAGCTTGTGAGCTGCTGTGAAAAGATGGAAGAAAAGTCTAAAATTTGATGGAAAATTGTAACTCCAGATGTGGATGGCCATGGCTCATAATGCTTGAACTGAGGTAGCTGGCAGATTTTTGAGGTGCTTACATGTGTGCATTCTGTGCAATCACACATTCAGTCCAGCTTGGCGCCATTTTCTGTGTTCACCTCTTGTTTCCTATAGTCTAAATCAGCAGTTCCCGACCTCTTTGGCACCAGGGACTGGTTTCATGGAAGACCATTTTTCCAGGAACCAAGGGGTGCAGGAAGAGATCATTTTGATATTAGTCTGCAAGCAATTGATTTATTATGCTCTCTGTGCAGTCAGACCACTCTGCTAATGATAAGCTGTGTTTGCAGCTGCTCCCCAGTGCTATCATCACTGCCTCAGCTCCACCTAAGATCATCAGGCATTAGATTCTCATAAGAAGTACGCAACCTAGATCCCTCGCATGCATGCAACAGTTTATAGGTCCGTGCGCCTATGAGAATCTAATGCCACTGCTGAAACAACAGGAAGAGAAGCTTAGACAGTGATGTGAATGATGAGGAGCAGCTGTAAATACAGATGATGCTTTTCTCATTCACCTACCACTTGCTTTTTGCTATGTGACCCAGTTCATGGTCAGTGGGTTAAGGACTGCAGATCTAACTCATGTGTAAGCAAATGTGAAATTTGCATTGTGTTCAGATTGTTGAACATTCCTAATAGTTCCCTGAATGTTATGTTCATATTTTTCCAATCAATCATTCTGGGATAAATTCACATTTTCAAAGCAAGCATTCTAGCACAACTGATCACACTTGGACACATACCTTCAAAAATGTCTTCCAACACCATAGACAGAAAAAAATCAGATCAGCTTTCTCAAGCACCCTCATCCTTTACCCCCAAATGGCCCTCATCACATTAATCTTTCATTCTACCCTTACAGCTTTTCAGTCCCCATGGATCTCTGCTCCATGCCCTTCTAAGGCCAGGGAGAAAACCCATCTGGGAGATGTTTACCAACAGTAAACTCTAGGTCTTTGAGATTGAAACTGGATTTGGTTGTCCTCTTTGTACATGCATTTAAATAGCTGGCTACGAAGGTGGTAAAGGACAACTTCTTCAAACTTTCAAGGGATTTCAAACATTGTTCCTCCCAGGCATACAAAATCCATCTTCCCATGTAACCTTGTGGTTCCCCTCACGTTGTCTGTTTCTTCTTTTATGGTGCTGAATTGCATATGGAATATCCCACTTAATATTTCAATCCATATAAGCAACACAGAGAAAGCAGAGTATTTGGGCCTTTAAGGAATGGCAGAGATTATCAGGTTATTCAATGGGAGGGTCATATGTGTCCAGATACAATGATGGCCACAGCCGTGGACCCAAAGACCCAATGACAGAATGAGAGCACAGCCCTGGCATTGGGGAACCAGATGAGCTATAACAGGTCCCAGAGTAGGATTTATTGGGTTAATTTCATGTATTCCTTGGGCGTCAGTCTTCTTGCATCTTGATCCTCCTTTCCTTCCCTGGAGCACAGCTAATACCCCAACTTCTTGTTTGCTGGCCCTCTGTACTCGGCTGTGGTTCCCCACAGTGTACAGTGCACCTCTCTCCTTAGCCTCACCAGGTCTCATTCCATCCACCATCATGTCATTGTCTTTGTCAAACTCCATTTTCACAAGTAATCTGCTGGTAAAACCCTGTTCCTTTTACCTCACTATAAACTCAAACTCCTTTCTCTTCTATCCCACCTCAAACTGTATCTGCTTTGGTGGATCAACAGGTAGGTCACAGAAAAGGGCACTTCTCTTGTTCAGGATCCCACAAGGAGTTTTATGTTTCAGTATGCATCATTTTCAAAATGTTGTGAGAATTCCTACTATTATTTGAAAAGGATTAACTTAGTTACTTCCTTGTATAAGAAATGACATGTTCATATACTCCAAATAGTATAGCTATAATACTATCTTGTAATTTCTGATTATATTAGGATATTAGCACATTTGTTGCAATTAACTATAGTTTTATTTTATTAGTAGTTTGGAATTTGATTAATGTCTTATGGTTATGAATGATTGTAAGATAAAATAATGGGCAGGTTTGAATCAGCAGCCTAATGTTCATATTCTAAAATAACTTTAAGTCTACAGCCATACCATTGTATGCCTGCAATCTCAACTAAAATAACTTTAAATGAATGAACTCATAAAGAAGACTGATTCATCTCAATGTGTATGAAATAGCTGGAATGGATGCTCCCTTCATTTATTCTTTAGTGTCACTTGTAAAACAAATTGACTTTTTTGATACCCATATGGTGCATTTTGGACTCCAATTGTTTCCTTGCATTACTAAGCTGTGCTTATCCTAACTAAATTTCTACATTCACCATGTTACATTTACAACAATCTGTTTGATCTGAAGTTTAGTTTGGCTATTGAGACTGATTGCCAAAAAGTGAATTTGCCATCAGAAATCCAATTACAAAAATAATTTTAATAAAACTAGACAGCTGCCCCCTTTGTATTTTAAGGCAGTAAAAATATGATTTAGCTTCTCATTTATATGGCAGATCCAGTGCATCATGTATTAATATAATATAGCTATCTATTAGAAGAAATCTCCCATGTAGGTAGCAGGGTACGAAGCAGTCTGCAGTTCTATTTTTTTTTTTAATAGTAATTTGCAAAAATAAATATGTATATATATGATATGGAATCAATGAATGGGATAATAATAATATCACATAGGAGATCATGATTCTTTGTAGGGAAACAAAGTAAAAATTAAAATACTTTAAAATTTAAAATAAAAGAGATTAATGAAAACTGGTTTATTTAAAAGATCAGATATATTAAAAATATGAAATAAAGGGTGCAAGTGAAAAGTAATTTATAACATTTGCAAGGCCAAAGATGGTAAGTTTCCCTTCCTTTATACAAAAGAATGCTGAAAATCATGAAAAATCCTTAGTTCTTAAAAAAAAAAATCCATTTGAGAGTTTTTAAAGGTCACTGAAAATCATTTTGGAATTGGAGAAAATAATATTGAATGATTTATAGCTTTTAGGAGAGATAGGATACAATTCAATGACTTGAAGAAATGAAAAGAATAAAAACTCAAGAAAGAATACAGAGACTGAACAAAAATAAGAATATTCCAGGGAGAAGTTAGATAATACAAGTATAGCTTTGGGGCTCAGATCTGGAAGAAAGGCTGTAGTTGGTTTTCAGGTTATCTTTTCATAAATAGTAAAAGGAGCTTTAAAAAAGTTTTTTTCTCCATCCTGCAATGCAGAAGTGATAACAGCCAGGTTTAAGCCTGTGTGTATGTGTGTGCAGGTGCATGCATGCATGTGGGCGTGTACATGTATGTACATGCACGTATGTGCCTCTGTATACGTGTACTAATTTATATATTTAAACAAAGACTTCAGACACTTCAATCCTCTGTGTCATATATCTCAGACATTATGAAAGGGGTAAAGAAAAATAATTACCAGGCCTCTGTTCTTTGTATTCACACCTCAGTGGTTCAAAACATGATTTTTAGTGTCACACACATCTCGGTTCACATACTGATGTGCCACTTCCACACTGTGTCACCTCAGGCAGTTTAGTCTGCCCATGGCTCAATTTCTTTTTTACAAAATGAGAATAGTAGCAACTTCTTCATTCATTTTAAGGATTGAATGAAATCGGCTATAAGGCTCTAAACGTGGTGCCTAGTACAAAGTTATAATCAATTGATGGTAGTCACTGTAATCATTATTTTTATTACTAAGTATACCAGCAATTAAATCAAAATAATTAATTATCAATTATTGATAATTGATAAGCATACCAATTATTGATAAATATATCAGGAATTAAATTATTTTGATTAAATTTCACACTAAAGCTCACTGCTCAGTAGCAGGAAATCATAGTTGATGATGATAAATTCAATACCCACTCTTTGATTTAGATATTGAAAGTAGCACATTCCATAGGTTTCATAACCTCCATTTACTAGCAATCTAAAAACATAGCATAAAAAGCTTCTCTTTGAATGATCCATGTCCCAGAATGAAATAGGTCTCTTGGTTGTATGTGAATTTGTGTATTTACACTGAAAATAGATATAGACATTCATGAACAGGTGCTCAGAGAAAGGGTGAACATTCCTCTGTGGACGGACAGATAGCTGTAAAACTTATCAGGACATCAGTAGCCAAATCTTTAAACTGACCTTGTCACAATTCCCATGTCATTCCACAAAGAATATACCTCATCTGACTACAATAGATTGAAAGACCAGGGTGTCTGGAATTTGAAAAACATCTTTAAAGGAAAAGGAAGAGAAGTATGACTGGTGGAAAAAGAAGCAGATGTTCTCACTAGAATAAAAACCCAAATTATGAATACTTGAGCTTTACAACAGCTATAAATAGCCGTCTGTAGTGCAGCATAAGAACTTGAAACATTAGTGAAAGCAAAAATCATTATCATATCAACGGTAGAGTTATTTTTCCTGTTTCCTTTTCCTTTATTCTTGGTTCATTTTCATTTTTTCCCCTATGATCTGGTATTCACTTTCCATTACAAGCTGGGACTATTCTAGCAATGGGAAATGGACCAAGAAGGTATTTGCCTGAGTAATTCAGGAAGAAACAATTCACACCTGAAATATCAAGAAGTTTTAGACAGAAGGGAATTTGTGCTTGAATTGACCCCAACCTGGTTTGGCTTCAGACTTAAAATACTGATGATAACATAGTGTTCTGGGTCTGACCTGTGTTTTGTGTAGATGCTTTGTATTATCATGTATGTGAATCTTACTTTTGAACAACATTACTCAACTCTCTTATTCCAAAAATTTCAGAAAGGGAAAATTGCTTGCATATAACATTTATAAACCTCAATAAGCTCAGTTTCTAAACATTTGTGTGTCAACTAAAAGATTCACCGGGTGCTCTGCATCTTGATAGCATATATAGCATTTCCATAACCTACTAATAGACTTCAAGTGAAGGATATACACCTGGCTTTTTCCACAATCTGTATTCAGACCTTTTTCTGGCAAGGGAGGAAAGGAAAAACTTTGAAGCATTATATCTTTTCTCCTTGCCCCTATAGTTTTCTTCTGACAACAGCCTCTATTGATGGGAACCAAGCATGTGAAAGAATTAAATAAAGCAAGAAAATTGTAACGCTGATAATGGAATCCAGGCAGAATCGGAGAGTGGCCTGTGCCTTTGTCTGCAAGTCGTCTGAAATGACCTTGGCTAAAAATACTGCAGAAAAGAGATGTTGATTCTGAAGAGAAGACATCAGTAAATTTCTTAAAAAATATTTTTAAGATGAAATATTGGACAGAAAATAGTTGGTGTTTGTATTTTTATAAGAGACAAATTAATTTCAAGGAAAGATTAAGATAGCTTACCTGAGAAATAAACTTAATAGACTCCATCTGGGGAAGTGAAATCAAACACAACAGAATTCCTTGAACTTAAAAGGTGTAAAAGGAAGAGTAGGAAAAGTAGTAGACAATAAGACTAGGAAACAATGCAAAATTTAAATAGGATTTTTTTAAAAAACAGTTATTCATTTGAGGTTGAAAAGAATGGTAGTTGTGATATGATGTCATCTACTCTTACTGTTTAGTTCTGGAAAAGTGGGTTAGAGGAATGGTTTATTTTTAGATTTCTCTTCTTTAACCCAACAAAAGTCACTTTGGGAAAAATAAAGTCAGAGTTTTATTTTTTCCAACTTTATTGAGTAAAATTGATAAATAATAATTAGATATACTCAAGGTGTACAATGTGATATTTCAATATACATACACATTGTGAAATGATTGCCACAATCAAGCTAATCACAGTTATCATTTGTGTGTGTGTGTGATAAGTGCACTGAAGATTTACTCCTTAGCAAATTTCAAGTATTCACCATTAGCTATAGTCTAATGCTGTATATTAGATCTCCAGAACTTGTTCATCTTATAACTGCAAGTTTGTGCCCTTTGGTTAACATCTCCTTGTTTCCCCTACTTCCTCCGACAGTCTCTCTGTTTCTGTAAGTTTGGCTTTTTTAGACTCATGTACTAAGTGATATAATGTGGTGTTGGTCATTCTGTGCCTGGTTTATATTACTTGACATGACATAATGTCCTCCAGGTTTATCCCTGTCATCTCCAATGGCAGGATTTTCTTCTTTGTTCAGGCTGAGTAGTAGTAGTCTGTTGTGTGTAGACCACATTTCCATTATCCATTCATTTGTTCACAGGCACTCACATTGTTTCCAAACTTTGCTGTTGTGAATAATGCTGGGATGAACATGGAGGTGCAGATTTTCTTTCCTTTTGATTCTTTTTCTTTTTCCTTCTGTTTTTCCCCATGCAAATTTTCACATCTTCAGTAAATTACCATTCTTTACCTGCTTTCTTGTGAAATATAACAAGGAATCAGAGATATTTTTCAATCTAGGATACCTCAGTTGTGTTTTATCCAGGAGACAAATTAATATAGAAGATAAATTAAGAATATTCAACTTCAGAAAAATATAAATAGAATCACGTAGGGACATGAAATACAATCATGCATTGCATAAGAACATTTTGGTTGATGACGAACCACATACACAATGGTGGTCCTCTGAGTTATAGAACTGTATTTTTACTATCTCTTTTCTATGTTGAATAAGTTTAGATACACAATCACCCCTGTGTTACAGTTGCCCACAGTATTCAGTGCAGCAACATGCTGCACAGGTTTGCAGCCTGGGAGTAAAAGGCTGTACCATATAGCCTGGGTTGTAGCATCTAGTGGGCTGTAGCATCAAGGTTTGTGTTAGTGCACTCACTCTTTGACGTTTGCACAATGACAAAATCACCCAATGATGAACTTCTCAGGGTATATCCCCATTGTTAGGCATTGTATGACTGTACAGCAAATTTGTACCTGCAAACACAGGACAGAGAATTCTGTAGGTGAGATGTAGGATAAGAAGTTTGCTGAAGTCTTCAGGAGTTCTGTTCGGGAGGGCTTAGGGTTTACATCAGTTATAGCCAAGTATCCTAAACCTCAGAGAGGCAGGGAGACCCCGTGACATCTGAGGTATGCAGAGCACATGCACAAGAGCTGGGGTCTCCTCACAGCAGTAGAGAGGAAAGTACAAACACAGGAGCATCCATGTAGACACTCACTGCTCCAAACATTCAGAACTAGACCTGACTATGACTGTTGAGCATCACAGTGCCAGTGTGTGTTTTTGTTTTTGTTTTTGAATGGTTTAAAAGGCACAACCTGCCAAGTCTCGATGTGGGCATAGTGGGTGTTTCTCAAAGGATTAAGTAGGAAATAGTATACGTTCATGTATGCTCCCTCTTTGGAGAGAGTGACAGCTGAACTGTCCTGACACTAAAGGGCCATTTAGGACTAGCCAAACTGAAAGTAACAGGCAAGGCTTTCTCCACCTGGTAGTGTGTAAGCACAAGGCCAGAACAGAAGGTGCTGCCTTCCCCAGTGCTGCCCTGTCTGCATGGTTTACTGCCAAGGGAGCTCCCCATGCAAGGCTCCTGCTGTTCTGTGGAGCCGGGGAGGAAGAAGAAATTTCACAATTGAGAAGACAAAGCATTTAGGTAACAAATACCATTATGATAGGAACAGAACCTCACACATCAATATTAACTTTGAATGTAAATAGGTTAAATGCTGCATTTAAATGATATAGATTGGTGTAATGAATAAAAATAAAAAACAAAATCCAAGTATCTACTGTCTTCAAGATGCTCATTTAATTGGTAAAAATGTTTATAGACTCAAAGCAAATGAGTAGGAAAAAAATGAAACACAAATGAAAATAGAGAGAGAGCAGGACCAGCTATACTTATTATTAAATACAAATAAAATAGACTTCAACTCAACAAAAGTGAAAATAAAAGGACCAGAAAGGCTATTATCAGCATATGGAAAATTTTCCTAAAATAGACCATATTCTAGGTCTATGAGACCATAAAACAAGTCTCAATAAATTAAAAAAATTAAAATCTTATCAAGCATCTTCTTAAACCACAGTGGAATAAAACTAGAAATCAGTTCCCAGAGGAAATCTCAAAAATACAAACACATGGAAATTAACCTGCTATTGACTGATCTTTGGGCTGATAATAAAATCAAAATGAAAATTTCAAATCTTATCTGAATGAATGATAACAGTGATACAACTTATCAAAATCTCTGAGATACAGTAAAAGCAATGCTAACATGGAAGTTAATAGCAGTAAAGGCCTACATCAAAAAAATAATAATAATAATAACAACCAAAAAGATCACAAATTAATGACCTAACATCATCATTCCTCAAGGAACTAAAAAGCAACAAAAAGAACCAAAGCAAACTCAAAGCTACCAGAAGGAAACAAATAACAAAGGTCATACAAGAACTAAATGAAATTAAAGTAAAAAACAATAAGAAAACAATAAAAAGGATCAATGAAATTAAATAGGTTCTTTGAAAAGATAAACAAATTGATAGACCACTAGCCAGAATAAAGAAAAGAAGAGAGAAAATTCAAGTAAGCTCAATCAAAAATAGAAGTGGAGACATTGCAACTGATACCATAAAAGTACAATAAATAATTAGAGACTACTATGAATACTCTATGTACACAAACTAGAAAATTTAGTAAAATGGATAAATTCCTAGAAATATGCAACTTTCAAAGCTTGAATCTAGAAGTAATAGAAATCCTGAACAGATCTATAACAAGCACTGAAATTGAATCAGTAATAAAAAAAATCTCCTACCAAAAATAGCTCAGGACCAGAGAGATTCACAGCCCAATTTTACCAGATGTACGAAGAGCTGGTACCAATCCTACTGAAACTGTTCCAAAAGATCAAGAAGGGGAAATCCTCCCTAACTCATTCTGTGAAGTATCAGTATCACCCTGATATTAAAGCCAGGAAAGGTTGACAAACATAGATTCAAAACTCTTCAACAAAATACCAGCAAACTGAATTGAACAACACATCAAAAAGACAGTATGCCACACTCAGGGCACAGGATTGTTCAACACATGCAAGTCAATAAATGTGATTCACCACATAAACAGAATTAAGGACAAAAACCATATGATCATTGCAATACATGCAAACAAACACATGATAAAATTCAGACATGATAAAATTCATGATAAAACCTCTCAAACATCTCAGCATAATAATAACATACCTCAAAATAATAAAAACCATGTATTACATACCCACAGCCAACTTCAAACTGAATGAGGAAAAGTTGAAAGCATTCCCTCTAAGAACTGGAGCAAGACAAGGCTGCCCACTGTCACCACATCTGTACAACATAGTACTAAAATTTCTAGCCAGGCCAGTCAGCAAGAGAAAAAAATGAAGAGGGTCTAAATGTGTAAAGAAAGAGGAAAACAAATTATCTCTGTTTGCTGATGATATTAACATCAAGGATAATTTCACATGATACAAGTCTAGGTTGGTGATTTTTTTCCCCCTCTCAACATTTTAAATATTTCGTTCCACTCTCTTCTTGTTTGTATGGTCTCTGAGGATAAGTCAGTTGTAATTCTTATCTTTTCTCCTGTATAGGTAAAGTTTTTTTCTCCTCCTCTTTTTTCAGAATTTTTTCTTTATCTTTGGCTTTCTGCTCTTTGAATATAATAGGCCCAGCTATATTGGGGAGACAGGGGGTTATTTATCCTGCCTACTGTTCTTTCAGCTTCTTGTACCATTAATTGACATCTAATATTAACTTGAGAAAACGTTTCAATCATTATTGATTCAAGAGTTTCTTCTGTTTCTCTCTTTCTTCACCTTCTATGTTACACCTCCTATGGTTGTCCCATAGCTGTTGGATAATCTGTTCTGTACTTTTTAGTATTTTTTTCTCTTTGCTTTTTCATTTTGGAAGTTTCTATTTATATATTCCCAAGCTTAGAGATTCATTTCTCAGTTATATCTAGTCCATCAGTAATAAGCCCATCAAAAATACTCTTCTTTTTTTTCTTTTCTTTTTTTTTTTTTACAAAGTTTTTAATTTCTGGCACTTGTTATTCTTTACTAAAATTTCCATCTCTCTGTTTCCATTGTCCATCTGCTTTTGCATGATGTATGCTTTATCCATTAGAACCATAGTTAATCATAGTTGTTTTAAATTCACAACGTTTTTGTCATTTCTGAGTCTGATTCTGATGCTTGCTCTGTCTCTCCAAACTGTGGTCTTTACTTTTAGTATGCCTTGTAATTATTTTTTGATAGTTGCATGTAATGGACTGGGAGAAGGAACCATGGTATATATGCCCTTGGTAATGTGGTTGTAAGGTATGGAAGAAGATAAAGTGTTTTTCAGGTTTGTGATCCAGCCTTGGCTTTGTGAGTCTCTGAACTGTGAACTTCATGAGTACTCCTCAGTTTTTCCCTTCTCCTGTTAGATGGAACAGAATTGTGAGAGCATGCTGGAATTGGGTATTTCCCTTACCCCAAGTCATTAAACTCTGATAAAATCCAAGTAAAATAAGCAGGGCTTATTCAGAATGGAATGCACTGGCAATTGAAAATTGAGCATAAACTAGTAAGTTAATGTTTCATTTAGAAATGCCAAGTGCAAATTTCAAAGAAAACCAAGGTAGGCTCAGGAAACCTTCATGGCAGAACACTTGGGATTGACCTTGAACAATGGCCAGAATTGAGAGAGAAGAACATGGTGAGCAAAGGTCTGGAACTGGGATGAGTGCACCCTAAATTTTAGTCAGGTTTGAATTTGGAAAGAAAGAAAATTTATCTTATTAATATTTCTATTTTGGTCCAGGTATAGTGGCTCATGCCTATAATCCTTCCATTTTAGGAAGTGGGAAGATAGTTTGATGCCAGGAGTTTAAAAACAGACTGGGCAGCATAGCCAGACCCTATCTGGGTGTGGTGGCATGAGCCTACACTCTAAGCTACATGAGAGGCTTGGGTGGGACAACTGTTTACACCCAAGAGTTAGAGGCTACAGAGAGCTATGATCACACTGTTGCACTGCATCTCACACACACACACACATTTCTAGTTTCATGTTGAGAAAGCACAGTGAAGTGACATAATAAAAACTAAAGTTTCTTTCAACAAGGTTTTGGATGGTTTTAAGACAGAGAAAATATATTTTTAAAAACTATGTATTTACCTCCTCAATTAAAATGTGGTGGGTAGAAAAGACTGCAAGGATAATTTATTTTAAACACATTCTTCCATTGAATAGGTCTTCAAATTTGCTGACAGTTCCAGCTGTTGGAATCGACACTTCCCTTTTGGAATCAGTTGATCTAAAGCAGCACTAAAATGTTTTGATAGACCCCTTGGAAAAACAGCAGGCCAACATTTACCAAAGTATTAAAAAGACTGTACTGCAAAGGGGATAACTGAAACATTTTTATGCTCTGACAGCAAAAAAAATATACTCATCACCAAATATAGACCTTTAGAAAATAAGTATTGATACCTCTGTGTTTGTTTTCATTAGTATTTATTATTCCAGATTAGTCAGTTGAGTTTCCTTCTGATCTAACTGGAGCACCACGAGGTGCCATGCCATCAGTGTGGACTTTCCTGCAGACTCACCAACAAGAGAGACAGCATTGGGAGCCCCCTACCGCCACCTCTGGGCAGGCTGGCCTGTGTCCCCAGAAGAGAAGCGGTACCACCTTGTCAGGGTATGGTGTGTGTTGCTCACACCATCCCTCTCATCACCAAAGGGTCCTTCCTCACTCATTAACTACTGTGTCATTTACCAAACTTGATTCCTTTATGATTGTTAGATTCCTTGATCCCTTTGATGTTTTATCCTTTGAAGACTAACAGATGGCTGTGATTTTGCTCTTTAATACTGATGATGCATCTGAGAGTATCTGAAAGGGAGCAACACAGGACAGTACTGTGAGGCAGGGTCCAGCATCACTGGGGACAAAGAGAGCCAGTTTGACGTCATTATTCACTACTCAAAAATAACGAAAGTAGGGCTGGGGACTATGGGGGAGGCAGAGGTTACAATAGAGTCCCAAGGCTATCTGTATTCATTTTAGAAAGAATTAAATGTATATTAATACTTCTCTGTTAGTCAGCCTTTTAATTTTCTGAATGGAAACATCGGTACATGTCTGAAAGATCTGAGTAGCAATCTTTCAGAATTAAAAAAAATATATAAGAATGTAGAAAAAGGGAAGGAAGTAGCATGGTACTGTAGGTAACATAATTTCATAGTCAGAGTTTGACATAGGTTAACATTTCAAATGACACCTGCAAAATCTCCTTCTAAATCTTCTTCCACACCAGCCTTAGATTAACTTTGCTTCACATTAACACCCTCAGGGGCCGGAAGGAAGGCAGACATTTCTTAAACTATCATCATATTAACTGATGTGAGGAAATGTTCCTTGATGTAATGAAGTGTGAAGATTTATCCTTATACTTTCCAGGCTATGGTTATCAGCCCCCTAGTGAAATGCATAAACCAGATGTTTGAAAATACAGCTACAGATATATTTCCAAAGAATTAAATTCAATTACTTAATCCAAGCAATAACAAATTCAAAAAAAAAAAAAAAAAAAAAATGAAGAGAAGGAAATTTTAAATATAAAGATTAGGAGGAAAAGGTACTTTTATGTCAAAACTCACTGTTGTTTAATTTTGTAAAGGTTATTTAGGTAATTATTTATTCACATAGTCTTCTAGCAACTTCTCACAAATAAATAAAAGATGATACTATGTATCCCTCTGGGAATCTGTCATTAATTTAGAAAGGCCAGGCATGAGGGAATCAAGAAACGGCAATGAGATTTGTTAAGTACTGATAACCAACAATGTTGTCACTTCCTGTCCTAAAAAGTAAAGGATGAGGGGGATCCTGTTACTCAACAGGCTCCATTCAACCTTAAAATTATATATTAGTATTAAAAATAGTGCAATCACTTCACACGGCTATAGACAACCCATACATGGCACTGTGTCCAAAGAGCACATGACTCTACATGTGACTGAAGCAGCAGAGTTTTTCATAAGACAAATGCAAATCCCTCCCTACAAATTTTTGCACAAAAGTTTGTGTTTAGGACAGCTTGCTCACCTCGCCTCCCACCTGGGCTTTTATGCCCCAATGTTAGGGCTCTCCTTTGCCCAGAGGATAAAAGAAAAGACTCTAATGGCTCGGAGGCCTCCCAGCAGGGTTTGATGACTCCAGAAAACTCCAGACTCTTGGTGTTAGCAGCAGCAGCTATTCCATTTGGGCCGACTGTTGACCAGTAGAATTTAACTCCAATTTTTCCTGTAATTTTTTAAGAGAAACTAGAAATTTGTTTTTTTATGTGAAATTGTTTAAAATGACCTTCCAAAATAATATTTCTTTTTGGCAACTATCTTAATATTTTAAGTCAACAGCATATGAACCAGATTAAATCTATCTGTGGGCTATGGGCTGTGAACTGGCTGCAGACAGAGGACACGGGTTCTTGACATTTGCTCCCGCGAGTCAGTGTGAGCTACAGACCTCAAGGGAAGCCCATGATGTCCGCGGGCAGGATGGGAGCTGCTCCCTGAACGCGTGTCCACATGCCTCCATACACACTCAGACACCACCGGGCAGGCAGAAAGGGAGGCTGCTAGCCAGACCCAAGAAAGGCCCAGAACAAAGGATTGGAATGATGGGAAAATATGAAATGTCTGAGCATCAGAGGAGAGGTATTTCCTAACTAGAGGAGACAGAAAATAGATTTTGTAATAAAGCAGCCTCGAAAGGCAAGTGAAGACATTTGTGTAAGCAGCAGATTCTTGAACAATCTTAATCGTGCATTTTGATCATACACAAAGGTTCGTGTCTCCCAGGATTATCTGCCATTAAAATGCCCATAATAGTGAAAACTCAGGATCTTAATGAAATAGATTAACTGAATTATATCAAGACCAAACAAACAATGACTTTTAAAACACATTTCTTCCTCAGCTATTTGTTCTCTTATTATCTGACGTAAATATGAATTCAAAATCTTGTAGAGCTGATTACAGTGGCAAAAACGCTTTCTCCTGCCTCTTCTCATCTGAGTACTAATCCCACCCTGAGGACTCTACCCCATGACCTAACTGCCTCCCTGAGGCCTTATCTTCTAATATTGTCATTCTGGGGATTAGGGATTCAACATGTCAATGCTGGGGGAACACAAACTTCCAGTCAATGGGACTTGGCTACTGGCCATGGTCAGGATCAGAGACGACTTTGATATCCTCCTAAAGCAGTGGTTCTCAACCTTCCTAATGCCGCAACCCTTTAATACAGTTCCTCATGTTGTGGTGACCCCCAACCCTAAAATTATTTTTGTTGCTACTTCATAACTGTAATTTTGCTATTGTTATGAATCCTAATGTAAATATCTGATATGCAGGATGTATTTTCATTATTACAAAGGGGTTGCAACCCACAGGTTGAGAACCGCTGTCTTAAAGGGTATTGTAGTCTCAGTCCTGCCTCTCCAGACCTCAAGCAGTTTTTTCCCACCCTAAGTTTGTGCCAAGCATGGGTTGCCCTGGACTGTTCTCTTTTACCCAAGGAGAAATCAGCCTAATGCTCACCCAGGACCACGCTGTTCATGTTAAAGAGCAACATGTGCTTTGTCCCATTATTCTTCATGTCCACTGTTAGCACAGCAAGAATTGCTTCTAGGTGCTGGGGTCAGGCTGAGATGCAGGGTTCAGTGGCCTCAGCTGGGATGGATGTGGAAGTGTGGCAGAACCTGACCGTGACAGGCTACTTGGAGCCCAGTGTCCATGCTCTGTGAATTTGGATGGATAAAAAGCCCATTAAATTTGACAAAATATAGGCTGTTAACCTTTAAGAGCACAAACTCAGCAGAAAAGCAGGGCCAGAAGCCAGATTGCCATGAACTAAGGAAAGAATGAAAAGCAGAGGGAAGGAGGCAGCTGATAACATTTATTTCAGACATTTCTGGGTGGAAGGAAGAAGCGACGAGACATAACAGAATTAAGTGACGGTTTCATAAGATAAGAGAGAACTAAACATTTTCGAAGGCAGAAGGAAAAGTCTGTGCAAACAAGATATTGGAGACAAACACAAAAGAACAAGGGAAAGATCTTTGAGAATCAAGATAAAGAAAAAACACTAAAGAGAGGTTGTCTTTAAAGAGAAGGGACTTCTTGTCTTCAGAAAGAGTGAAGGAATAAATGTAAACACATTGGCCCTGTGGCTCACACAGGTCATTCCAGGGCTTCGGAAGGCTGGGGCAGAAGGACTAACTTGCGTCCCAGAGTTAGAAAGCCTCTTACGGAACATGACAAACTACCCCAGAAACAAAATACAATCAGGTAGATGTGTGGATTGATCTTCCAATGATCTCATAAAACCAGTACAATGACCCTAGCAAACTATTCACATAATACCACTAAAAAAATTGTTGAATTTGACAATGGACATTGGAAAAGTTCTGGATGAAATGATATACTTAAGTAAATAGGCATCTTATTAATTTTTTAAAACAATGCTGTATCCTCACTGACTTGCTGTCAGGAATGCATCATCTGAGAACAACCTCCTCTGTGAGTCAGAGTCACCTTTGTGTCCTCCACGTTTGCTGAGCTGAGTGTCTGCATCACAAAAGCTTGTCATTAAAATCCCTAGCTAGGGGCCAGCAAATCATTTGTTTTCCATTTTGAAGCTGTCTACAGAAGTGCTTTCCATACACACCCACATAAGGGCGATCAATCCCCAGGGCCCCAATATGTGAAGCTGTTGCTGTTGTACAGTTTTATGGTCATCGTGGAGAAAACAACTTATTTCCATATTCATTGATTCATTTGGAGTCCAGGGTGCCAGAGGGACTCTTGGGAGAGTAATCCAAATGTCTTCACATAATTTCAGACCTCACTTGGCAGAGGACACTTTCATAAACAGACACGACTCCAATTCTGGATTCCTGAAGAAATAGTATGAGCAACTGGATTAAAAACAAATGGGTTAGGGATGGCTAGGAGTCACCCTCACCCGGGAGTGCCCAAGTGAATGAGAAGCCAGTTTCTCCTAGGACTCTAGGACTGCTTCCTCTGATGATCCTAAGAGCCTAGAATTCTGTCCTGTGAGGCAAGCAAGAGAAAAACAGATGGGTAGGGGTGTCAGTTGCAGAGAAAGGCTCTCCTGGGAGCCATAGAAAGAGAAATGTGCCCACAAAGCACTGTAGGATGACACTGGCCACCTGCTGCCCAGCTTCAGCCTCAGAGTTACATGATAAACACTCAAGGATAAGGAGGGAGGAGCCTGCCATCCAACCCAAAACTAAGAGTCAGCAATTGGGCAAAGCTGAACTCTCATCCCCCTAAAAGATGGAGTCAAAAGTTTCCCAAATTAGTAACTGTTGCTATGTATCTGGACATTCTGTTGTTTGTCATCCTGACCCATCACAAGAGAGTGCTGAATGCAGGCTTGCTGTGAGGGTTGGAATTCTTCCATGCTTGATGAAAACCACTGTATTCAACAAAGCAACTGGAAAATTTTTACCCTGACCTATTAGTCCTCCCTCCCTGGTAAAGGAAGCACAATATACTCTAGAGCTGTGGTCCCCCTGGTCCCAGGCCACGGATTGGTCCATGACCTGTTAGGAGCCAAGCCCCACAGCAGGAAGGCAGCAGGCGAGTGAGCAAAGCTTTGTCTGTGTTTACAGGCAGTCCCCATCACTGGCATCACAGCCTGAGTCCTGCCTCCTGCCACATTAGCAGTCACATGAGAACCTCATAGGAGGGCACACCCTATTGGAAGCTGTGCATGTGAGGGATCGGGGCTGCATTCGCCCTTGGAGGATCTAATGCTCCATGACCTGAGTGGAACTGGGGACAAAAGCAACAGACTTCCGATGTGTTCCATTGCTCCCATACAGGACTGTCTCGTCGCCAGTAAATAAGCTCAGGGCTCCCACTGATTCTGCATTATGGTGACCTGTATAATTACTTCATTATAATCCAATGTAATGACAGAAATAAAGTGCACAATAAATGTAATGCTCCTGAGTCATCCCAAAACCACCTCCCAAGCCCATGAAAAAATTGTCTTACATGAAATTGGTCCCTGGTGCCAAAAAAGTTGGAGACCACTGCTCTAGGATATCCATAGCTATTTGTAATACACTTCAGATGTCTGTTTTCATGTAAACCCAAGGAAGAGTTAACTCACACGTGCATGGCCAAGGGTCCCTTTCCTTTCCACAAGGTCATGGTTCAACCATCTGTGTAAGATCACGTAATCATGGGCTTGTTCTCATGTTTATTGCATGATTCAGACAGCATCAAAGCAAAGCAGCAAAACCGTATAGAACTTACTGAATAAGGCAATAGCTGTGATGCACAGAAGCAGAGCTGGCTGAGTGACATGAGTATGAGAAGACCCAGGGGGACCTTGGGGTTGCTCATAGGCTAGGATTCTGAAATGCATCTACTTTAGTTCAGACATACTGGTTTCCCTCTCCCACATCACTTTGAAATACAATATTTCTCATCTTTTATTCATTCCACAGCATTTAATTAGTACCTTCTTCTTACCAGGCAAAGTGCTAAGTGTTAGAAATGCAAAGATGAGTTGAGAAAAATCTGTCACCTTGAAAACAGCCTGGCGGTGGAGACAGACTGTGAGTAGATGTGCATGATTGTGAGCAGTGTGTCTTCGTGGAAGAGCATGAGGCTGTGTCAAGTAGAAGCAGCAGGTGCTGTGGCCAAGGGAGCTGCCACAGGACCCTCAGAGGATGTGGCCTTCGTGTCAGCGCTCTTGGAGGGCAGTTCCTGCCTTCCTAGACTATGGGGAAGATAAGAAACATACAGGGGTTCGACGCAAAGAACAAAATGCCTGAGCAGTGCAAATTAGAAAGGGATCGGCTGGAGAAATCAAAGAAACTGACACTTACAACTGGGCTTAAAGGCTGAGAGGGTTTGTGGCCACAGAGATGTGAGAACAGGATGAGGGGACCCTGGGTCAGCCAAGGGTGGGACGTGCTCAGGGAGGGAAGAGCTCCTGGCAGAGAAGAGTTGAGGGTGACCTTGAAGCCAGGATGAGGCAGGACCACAGAAGGCGAGGATGGATAGGAAGTACACATGTGCTCAGAAGGGTAAAATATTCTTCATTCTTAAGTCCCTCAAAATTTGAATCAGAATTTAAGGGCATGTTGGTTCCGTCAGAATGCAAACATGCTATCATAACGTCCTCTTCCAAAGGAAAGAGGGAGAAAAAGAAACAGAAACCGTGTTGAACCCACCTTTTCCTCCAGCTACCATCTTTTTCTTTGCTCTGCTTTTTGGCAAAATCTTTGGAAGAACTATTGACGTCCTGTTTTCTCTTAATCCACTTTTCCCTACCCTCCACCACAGGGATCCTCATGAAGCTCGTTGCTAGGCCCCCAAGGTGCCCCATCCACTGGAAACACTTAGTCCTCACTGTCCTTGACCTTCCAGAGACCTTTGACAGTGCTGAGAGCCTTTGCTTTCTGTATCCCTTGAACTTCTCTCATATGTCCTTTTCAGTCTCTTTTGCTGGATTTTTGTCCCTAAATGTGGTGATGCTCTAGGATTTCATCCTTGGATCCCTTCTCTGACTTCACTCACTTCCTTAGTGATGTGATTCAGTCACAAGGCTTTAAATACCATTTATGGACACACCGTTTACCTCTAAAGTAATTGCTCTTCACCTTAGGGATTCCCTGCTGTAACGATGCACTGTGTGTGCAGGCAGCCACCATGCCCTGGGGACATGGGGATGTAGCACAGAGACAGGGGGACGTAGCACAGGGACATGAAGCTCGTGCTGTCCTCTGTGCTGTGAACAACAAAGTCCTTTGTCTCTGACCCAGCACTTGTGACAAAGCAACAGGCTAATTTGCTAACTTATGAGCAGGGTAAAATCCCAAACCTTCCATAGTTCTGATATCCTATAAAGGATCCTCTTAGAAGTAACTTATTATATTACTTTAACATAAATGAGTTGCATACAGAAGCTTTCTATTCACAAATGTTTAACCTAATGACTTTCATAGGGATAAAGCTCTACACAGGACAACATGCCTGCCTCTCACAGGACAAGAATTTTAGACTCACTTTGAACTGGAGGAAAAATGAACTAACTGAGAGCATTGAGACTAGAGAAACTTGTGTCATTTCTCAAGGATTCTTTTAACTTGTAAGGCTCAGGTGTCAGCGTGAATGCTGGAAAATTTAGGACAGTGGTTGGGGAATGACGTTTATTTCAGGATCCTTTCGACTCTCTCCAAATCCACCAGTTCTCTCAAATAATGAGCTCCCTAAATGAGCCTTTCTCATCCATCTGTTTCACCTACAAGTGGTCCCTTAAGACACTCATGATTTAGGAGATGACTCAATTTTTTTATTCATTCCAAATAAGACCCACAGCTAACAGAGTGCACAGCCAAAGAATGGCATCCTAGGATTTACATGAAACCTCACCCAGTCAATCCTTACAAAGGCCTGCAGGTGAAAACCAATCAATCCCACACACAAATCTTATTTTAAAAACTAATCAACCCCTCACATGAAAAGCCGAGTTAGAATCTAGTTTTTTTATTTGCATTCATTAAATGTATCAAAGAAAACGGAATTGATGCTAGCAAAATTTACAATACAGAGGAGAAAATTATTTTAAATAATATAAATAATTATTTTAAATAATAATAGAAGTGGGTGGCTTTAATGGAAGGATGAAAAAAGGTGTCTTTGAAACAAATAACTTTCACAACTTTATTAAAAACAAAATAATCAGGATTATTATCCTGATGTTGTTTACTTTGTGTTTATTATTGGCAAGAATACATTTTATTCCATTTCTCATAGATAAGCAGAAAGCCAGAGGGACTATTTAAATTCATATTCTGGGAAATCAAGAGCTACACGAACATCAGCCATCTACAAATTGGTGATTAACGGGATGTCTAGACAGATTGTCAGGAGGATAACATTATTAATTAAACAGCAGTTTGGTTAATCACAACAGCAAAAGTAATTTTTGGAGTAAATATTTTATTAGTGTACCCACCAATAAAGCAGAAATAAAAGGAAATATTCTAATTAATTCATTCGTAATAACACTGAAATTGTGGTTGGCAAATTCTGTGTGAGGGCTTGCAGTGGTTCTCAACCTTCCTAATGCTGCGGCCCTTTAATACAGTTCCTGTGTGTCACGACCCACAGGTTGAGAACGAACCCCTGGCTTAGAGAATGAGCTAATAGTTCTAGTATAGAGTGCCATCAGCTTATTATTTCCAGCTAATGGTACTATATTTCTCAATTACTTGGCCAAAATTTCTTTCTTGTCATCTACAAGACAATATTAAGGTTCATTAATGAACAATCGGATCTGACAAATTTTCTGTTGCTGTACATTGCTCTATTCTTTTAAAACCAGGAATTTCTACATTTTATCAGTAGGAAAATTGTCACTGGATAGGGAGGGATAGCATGCTGCCCCTGTGATTAAGAACCAGACCTTACTTTCTGTCAATCAGGAGAACAGTTGGTGGGAAAAGAAAAAAATAAATGAATTGACTAGTTCTTTTCAGCACCCAGACAATGAATCTTTTCAGAAAACCCAGTTATCCCAATATTTTTAGTATAATTCATGGTCTTAAAACTATAGGAAAAATACAAGTTACAGAGAACTTCAGTAAACATATATTTTGAAAAAATCCAAAGAGCTTGGTGTCTTTCATCTTCATACAAGTTTGTATGTGAACATTTAATGTGTTCCTTCTTGTGTGCTCAGCATCTTGTCCCCCCCCCCAAAACCTTTCCTTGAATTTGAACTGAACTCACTTTAATGACAAAGTCAAGACCTCAAAGCTTGCATTTATTTCTCAGTGTTCATCATCTGTTCAATCTCTCTCTAGTTAGACTAAAAGAAAATTTCATTAAATTCATGTATGAGTTTTCTATAAAGAAATACCATTTTTTATGGTATTCAGCCCAGGCCTCCCCAACAATAATGACAATTACAAGCAAAAGATAGCCAGGCGTTGTGGCGGGTACCTGTAGTCCCAGCAAGAGAATCACCTAAGGCCAAGAGTTGGAGGTTGCTATGAGCTGTGACACCACGGCACTCTACCCAGGGCAACAGCTTGAGACTCTTGTCTCAAAATAAAAATAAATAAAAATAAATAAAAAATACCATTTTATTTTATATTATAAAGACTTGTTATAAAGTTCTTAGATTTGCATTCCTAAATGTGTGAATACATAACAAAACACTTTATGGTTCAGCTCCTGGAACTTAATACTTTCTAGACCACTTAGAGCAGCTCGAAGAAAAACTCCAAGTGAATGGTACAGACTTACTTACAGGTCAAGTTTTCTCTACAAGGATGGAAGTTTTCTGCAAGGGAAAAATGACCTCCAGTTAGGTTTCCAGACTCAATTCTATCAAATTAACTCTTTTAACACATGAGAACAATATTTCGGTATGACTGAATTTGCTCCCAAAGGGCCTGAAGGCCTTTCTCATGAATCCACTCCCCTTTCTTCCAACCAATGCCAAAGGATCAACCAGTAAATGCAAATGGAGCAACAAATAAATGCTGATGGAATCAGGCATGCCAAGTTGAATAAGGCAATATTAGAGAACATCAAAATATATGTTTCCAGTCAAAGAGGCTACCAATAAGTTAACATATACCTTAAACAACAGTCTCATATCAAAAGGCATTGATAAAGACAAAATACTAATTTGCCTTACTTTACATGAACATAAAGTTGTGTATTTAGAAGTGTTACATTATTTTTCTTGAAAACTATTCTCTATAGAACAACAGAATATATTTATTGTAGGCTCAATGCCTATAGCTCAGTGGCTAGGACGCCAGCCACATACATCAGAGCTGTTGGGTTTGAAGCCAGCCCGGGCCTGCCAACCAACAACTACAACCAAAAAATAATCAGGTATTGTGGCAGGCACCTGTAGTCCAAGCTACTTGGGAGGCTGAGGCAAGAGAATCGCTTAAGCCCAAGAGTTGGAGGTTGCTGTGAGCTGTGACGCCACGGCACTCTACCGAGGGTGACAGCTTGAGACTCTGTCTCAAAAAAAAAAAAAAAAAAAAAAAGAGAGACTTAACTTACATGAGTTTGCAGTAGAAGAAAGATTACTGGAGTACAAAAGTTATCAAGCAACCACAGGCTTACTATCCAATAAGCAACTTCCAAGATAGAATTAGCAATGCAACATTTGAATTTTCATCTATATGCAGAACCACAAAACCAGTTCAGAGATTTTTCAGTGGCAGCAAGATTTGTCCACTCCTCTACTACTTCTCCCCTCACTACTCTTCTGCCTTCCCTGTGAAGTGACTGAAAGAAACCCCAAAGTGTCATCATCTCAGTCATACCACCCGAGACCCGCGATGTGTGTGGCTGCAGCTTGGTCTACATCTTTAGGTTTCCAAGGAAATCTGATCTATCAATGTTTATGTCGCTAGAACTCATGTCACCTTAATTCAATGATCTATTTTTCAAGAGAAAAGATCATCTTCAAAGTAAGTTCTCCACAGTTATGCATTGAAAGAGGTACACTGATGACATAACGTAGAACACATATATGAACGGGGCGCGCAGGATAGTCCATGGACGCGTGAAGATGAAATGTTACAGCTTCATCTCCTATTCATTTTTATCTGAAAATTTAAGTTAGCTTGTAACAAAATCGACTTGTGGTTTAATATTAGTAGCTTCACACAGGCCTGTGTCCAGAAGGTCACACATGGTCTAAAGGCACAATCACCCATTACTTAATGACAGTCATATGTTCTGGGAAATACGGCCCCAGGAGATTTTGTCATTAGGCCACACCATGGAGTGCACTGATACAAACCCAAATGGCATAGCCCACTGCACATCTAGGCTACAGTGAATAGCGTACTGCCCCTGGGCTACAATCTTGTACAGCCTGTTACTGTACTGAATACTGTAGGCAAGTGTAACATGGTGGTATTTGAGTTTCTCATCATGGAAGAAGTACAGTAAAAATATGTCATAAATGATAAAAACTGATACACCTGCAAAGTGGTCTTACCATGGACTTTCCGGACTGGAAATTGCTCTGGGTGAGTCGGGGAGTGAGCAGCGAGTGATGGTGAAGTGCATTACTGTGCACTGCTGTAGACTAAGTAAACACTGTATGCTTAGGCAACACTAAATTTATTTTAAAATTCTCTTTCTTGAATAATAGATTAACCTTAGCTTACTGTAACTTTTGAACTTTATAAACTTTTTAACTTTCAATTCTTTTTTAATAGCAGTTAGCTTAAAACACAAACACATTGTATAGTTGTATAAAAATATTTTATTTCTTTATATCCTTGTTCTATGTCTTTTTCTACTCAAACTTTCTTTTTTTTACTTTTTAAACTTTTAGTGTAAACTACCGTATATATTCGAGTATAAGCCGAGTTTTTTTGGCACAAAATTTGTGCTGAGTTCGGGTTTTTCGGCACAAATTTTGTGCCGAAAAAAACTTGGCTTATACTCAAGTATATACGGTAAGACCCAAGCACCCACGTTAACCAGGGCCACCCAGAGCTAGAATCACAAATATCACTGTCTTACTTGCCTATCTTTTCCCATGTGGAGGTGTTGTCAATGGTAGTAACGCCTTCTTCTTTAATACCTCCTGAAGGACCTGCCTGCAGCTGGCTTGCTGTTTTTTTGTAAGTAGAAGAAGCACATTCTAAAATAACCATAAGAACTATAATAAAGTAGCTACATAAACCAGTAACACAGTTGTCCATTATCACTGTCAAGTATTATGCACTGTACATGATTATACCTGCCACCTTCCTACCCCTAGCAATGTAGTGTGTTTATAGCAGCATCACCACACACACATGAATAAGATGTCATGCTATCATGTCATTATGGCCCTGGCATCACTGGGCAGCAGGAATTTTTCAGCTCTATTAAAATCTTATGGGACCACCATCATACATGTGGTTAGTCATTGACCAAGAAGTCACTATGTGGTGCATGACTGGGCTGGCAGCAGCCTGTGGAGAACCAGAGCTCCACAGTAGAACAGAGTTAGCAGTGACATTTGTCTTCTGTGTATATTGAGATGATTTACAATCTCTCTGCTGGCTTAAGTAGATTTAGAGATCATATGACTGATTTTTAAGAAAATCAAATTAAAATTAAAATTCCATACTGAATCTCAGAGTCAAAGCCTTCTATTATAGACATACTCTTATTTGACAATGTGAATGTTACTTTCTTTGCATTATTATTATTATCATTATTGCTTAATATTTCGATGCAGTAATTCTCTGATTTCTTTTCTGAATGTATTTATGTTCATTCATTCTTTAAAAGGTTTTTGTTTCTAGTCCTTATCTTAAACATTGTTATTATTACTAAATTTTAATCCTCTTTAATTTTGTGAAGGTGAAAAATAGAAACCTAACAAACACATGTAATATGTAAAAATAAAAAAGAAAAGAAAAGAAAAAGAAAATTAATGCTCACAAATTTCAAATGACTGACATGATTTCTTTTGTCTTTCTTTATTTTTTTGGAAACAATCTCATTTTGTTACCCTCAGTAGAGTGCTGTGGCGTCATAGCCCATAGCAACCTCAAACTCTTGTGCTCAAGTGATCCTCTTGCCTCACCCTCCCAAGTTGCTGGGACCACAGGTGCCTGCAACAGTGCCTGATTATTTTTTTAGAGATGGAGTCACGCTCTTGCTCAGGCTGCTCTCGAACTCCTGAGCTCAAGCAATCTACCTGCCTCCGCCTCCCAGAGTGCTAGGATTACAGGTGTGAGCTACCACACCCAGCCTTAGGACGGTTTCTTAAAAGATTCCATAGATCAAATCTAAAATGAATTGTGGACATTTGTATTTTTTAGACGGCAGAGTTGTCATGTATCCTACTTTTAATATAAGCTCTCTGCCAAATAAAAACAGCAATAATCTAATCACAGTGGGGGAGGGGGGGAAAGCAATATCCCCCAATTTGAAATTGTTAAGAAAACCATTTGAAATAAACACTGCTTAAAATAATTATATTCCTGCTTTTAAGATACATGTTTGTAGTTTAAGTGTAAAGACACAGACTAGATGTACAGAAAGCAAATTGATGACAGTAGTTTTCTCCCCAGTATTAAAAGATTTTCTGAGAGAAAGAGATGGAATGAAATGTGGCTTCCCTAAGTTTCTTTTCAAGTCAACTTTTAAAAAATTACAATGTTATGATTATACTTCATACCTTCAAATTCAAGTAATTTCCTCAATATAATTTCTCTATTTCACCTGGGGCCTAACTTGTGCTGACAGCCTGCTGACAGGATAAGTTCACATATGTGGTGGGCAGAATAATCGTCCTCAAAAGACCTCCACATCCTAATCCCTGTAAGCTGTAACTAAATCACTATATAAGGCAAAGGAGAATGAATTAGGCTGCAGATGGAATTAAGGGTGATAATTGTGCATCCTTAAAATCAAAGATTATCCTACCTAGAATGTCCAGGTGGATTCAGTGTAACGACCAGTCTCCTTAAAAGCAGACCAGGCAGGCAGAAGGAGGAGGATCAGAAGGAGGAGGATCAGGAGATAACAGCAGCCTGAGAAGGAATCAGCCTGATGTTGTTGGACTTGATGGTGGAGGAAGGACCCATAAGCCAAGGAATGCAGGCATTTTCTAGAAGCTACAAAGGCAAGAAAACAGATTTCATCAGATCTTCTAGAAGGATGGCCCCTGCTGACCCTTGATTTTAGCCCAGTAAGGCCCATTTGCAGAAATATGATTTCAGAACTGCCAGATCATAAATTTGTATTGTTGTAAGCCACTAATTCATGGCAATTTCTTGCATAGCAACAGAAAATAAATACAAGAGAGTTCTTGTTTACACATACTTATGTTTGCAGGTACACACATAAACACACTCGCACTCCTCAAGGGGAGCCCACTGAGAACTAGAAAGTTGTCTGATGACAGATGACTTCCAATAAATGTATGGTTTAGCAAGAAAACATCCCAACATTATGAAGCCTCCACTACCACAAGCTGGCATGAGGAAAAAAAAATGCAACAAATAAATAGTAAAGATTTTACCCCACAAAAACTCAAATAAATTAATGAAAACATCAAGTTAATAAATGGTCTAAGAACTTCTGCAGATAATTCACAAAATAAAAGGTATAAATGGCTAAAAAAAAATCAAAGAATGTTTTAGATGGCCCTGGCACCCGTAGCACAGTAGTTACTCCGTGGGCCGCATGCACCAAGGGTGATGGATTCAAACCCAGCCTGGGCCTGCTAAACAACAACGACAACTGCAACAAAAAAAAAAATAGCTGGGCGTTGTGGTGGGCACCTGTAGTCCCAGCTTCTTGGGAGGCTGAGGCAAGAGAATCACTTAAGCTCAAGAGCTTGAGGTTGCTGTGAGCTGTAACACCACAGCACTCTACTAAGGGAGACATAGTAAGACTCTGTCTCAAAGAAAAAGGAATGTTTCAGATGAAGTAAAACTATTGCGAAAATAAATATACTTTCTTGGCATATATTTTTAAGTGGAATAATCCTGTGCTACAAATGGTGTGGCAAAACAAGCATTGTCAGTCACTACTGTGTAGGATAAGAGATGATAAAACCTTTCTGAAAACCAATTCAACAATGTGTAAAAAGAAATCCTAAAAATATTTAGTGCTACTTCTACCTCTGGCAATCAGAGCATCAAAAATACAGAATGTATTTATTAATGTTCATCATACTAGTATTTATAACTTGAAAACAACTTTCAGCGATACAACAGTTCTCACGTACATTGCAGTAGGTTTAAATGGTGCAAACTTGTAGGATCACGGATAACTAAACTTTTGAAGAGGATTAACTTGAGGACAGATATAGTATCACAACTACAAGAAAAAAGATGGGAAAGTTATTAGCAATGGGTTTATGGGCCATTTCTTTCTTCTGTATACAGCTGGTTTGTTGAATGAGCTGGATTTGGAAAAATTTGATTCCTCTTATAGCTATTAAACATTAAAAAAATTGTAATTATAAGTACAGATATAAATTGCTCAATAGTCAAAAATAATCAAAACTGTAAAATGTGCATTCTCAGTGCAGATTTGAAAAAATAATAACTGTATGTCCCAAATCAAAATGTAAGTAAAATATCTAGAGATGTTTTCCATTACAAATATTTAGAAGTTGCCACTATGTTTTCTTCATTGATTTGATTATATTGGCTATTTCTGGAATTTTGGCATAGATTCTTAAAGTACATTTTTTCCCTTTGCAGCTGGTTGGTTTTGTGTATGCCTGTTACGTGATCAGTATTTCCATGGAAGAAGAGGATACCTGTAAGTACTCTTAGATCTACCTGTGAGTTTATTTCGGATGATATACAGCTTCTAAAACTAATCATTACAGGACTATGAAATCTTTCATATTTGGAATCTAAAATGATTTAAGTCACCCTAGTAAAGTTATAATCAGAAGTTGACAGACCGCACTACACACAGATAAGGTGACAATAAATATTAAAACTCTCGATCCACGTTGTGAGAGGCTCAGAAGCCTGCAGATTGCTGTCATATCATATCTTCACAACCTTTCATCAGAAACCAAAAATGTTATGCTGAGCAGATAATCAGGAATTGTTTTATCTGTCAGCAGTTGTAAGTATGCTGGTGGCAGAATTCTGAAATCTGACTAACAGTAACAACATCAGTACAACAATACACAAGAGCCAAATCTGTACCTCTATAAACTTAAAAAGATGCTATGAGAAAGCTGAAAATTACAGCCTTCAAGGTGGGATGTGGGACATAAAAAATATATAAGAGATGCTAACGAACAAACAGGATGCTTAGACACTAACTCATGTTTTAGCAGAACTCCCAAATAAAAGACATACTTTGACCTGAGGTATGTGATAGTGATTTAACAACATGGGCCAATAAATGGCATTTCATGAACACCTGCTAATAGATACACTCCTTGGCATAGCTCTGTTACGGGCTCCTATAATAAGAAAATTTTAATTTATTTTTATAAAATGAAAGATTTTAGATAAACAAACCACTCCAAACCAAACCAAGGATTTGGTTATATCATTGCATTATTGTTTAAATTGTAAAATGGACTCTAACAAATGAGATGAAGTAGGTAACCATTTAACTTAATTCTAAAGCATAACTTCAAAGTGGGCTGATAAATGCTTCATACCAAATAGATGCAATGCATGGTAGATCAACTGGAATTCAGTTGAAAATAGAATCTCTTCTCAATTTATTTGACCAGATGGAAAAAATATTAGAACCTGAGATCAAACCTATCAAGGCAGTGAAAACACACAAATGGATAGCATCATATATTTTATGCTTACTGGGGGATTTTTTTTCTAATGCTAGGTAAGCCAAAAAGTTTCTGACACTTCAAAACTGCAGTTTTTACCTTGAGGTTAACTTCAAAAACTCTATTTTCAGGAATCTTAGTGATAGTGTCACAATCTAATGACATTAAATGTACAAAAAGTCAGGGCTTGGCGCTTGTAGCTCAGCAGCTAGGGTGTCAGCCACATACACCAGCGCTGGCAGGTTTGAACCCAGTCCAGGCCTGCTAAACAACAATGACAACTACAACAAAAAAATAATAGCTGGGTTTGTGGAGGGTGCCTATAGTCCCAGCCACTTGGGAGGCTGAGGCAAGAGAATCGCTTAAGCCCAAGAGTTTGAGGTTGCTGTGAGCTGTAAGGCCACGGTACTCTACCGAGGGTGACATAGTGAGACTCTGTCTCAAAAAAGAAAAAAAAAAGTCAGCAGTGTGCTTCCAACTCATAGCTAAGACAGGCTACACAGCCAAATAGAATTGGTTAACATCAACAATTTTAACTAAAATTGAGATCTAAAGGAAATTGGTATTAGAGCTGAATAAATACTTCAAAAAAGTATACTAATACATTGCAGCTGAACCTTTATAAAGCACTTTTGAACAGGTAGCATTAAAAAAGGTCTTCTTTCTTTTCCTCCTGACTGAACTGGAGACTCTCTAAAGACTCCAATGCTTAGTCCTACCTTACTGTGGGAGAAAAGTTAGACACATCAATAGTCTTCTTTTATCCAGTAGAGTAAATACATAGAAGACTTTTCTTGAAGAGTTATGATTTCAAATCAAACTGGGAAATGCAAAATGACACTCAAAATAAAGGCTCATTAAAACTGGGTAAACTTTTTTAATATTCGAACAGTCCTCTTTGAGAGTAATAATGTCAGTATACATAGATTATATTGAAACTAGAAGATATTGTAATTCCACTGACTTTGATGTCTTTAATTAGCTTAAGTTTGTCTATAGAAATCTCTGAATCAGCTATTTTAATACCCATCAACCTGAGACTGAAGCAGCTGCTAGCAGCCTATTCTATTAATGGTTTAATTCTAATCATTTTTAGTTCCATACATTAAGTTACCAAGACACATCTGGATATAAAATCTTGTTGCTATCACTGCAAATAATACTTTGAGTCAGAATGAGCTGTGGGCAGCCAAAAGAAAGTATATGTGACCCAAATCAAGCAATCACAAACCTTTTAGTCTGATAGTTCTCAACTGAGGGCAATTTTGCATTTTTATTGAAAGAAGTAGGAATCAAAAGTGCAGATCTAATTAAATTGTCCCAGGGTCTTCAGAAAGCCTATATGAGTAAAAAATAATGTCTGAAACCAATTGCAATGATCTCATAGACAGGTACAACTTGTGCCAACACTTAGATTTAGTTGCAATAATTACTTGCCCTTGCCTGTGACTTTGCCCACCCACAGTAGAGGAGACAGGTCCTCTAAATTATTTTTCCAAAAATTATACATAAAAAATAAGGAAACAACAGTAGCTTTCCAATTTGCCTAAGCATACTTCTGGAATGCTTATGCCGAAAGGTAACTGCAAATATGTTAGTTTTCTGGCAAACAATATATCATTTATACTTTTGATTCCTATTGAACTAATGGAAATCTCTGTATTATTCAAAATGCAAAGCTAAGTTTTTTTCTTGGACTGAAAGCTGTCAGCCAGCCTTAAAAATTAATAACAGCCACTTCTCTCATCAGCGTTCTTTAAGTGGATCTACTGGACTGACATTTCAGGTGGACATTTCCAAAGGGTAATAAATGCTTGAGGAAACGTTTATTCTCAGCCACCCATCTTCTTAGTTACCTCTTGGTCTCTTTTACTATTTCTTATAAAAATTATGATTTCAGGTCAAAGACAATGAAATAAAAAGCTCACAAAGGACAGAGTATCAGGTGGGCCCCAGGCTTTCCATCATTCGTTCTAATGAAAAGGCCTACGTGTATGTATCTCTTTCTTCTGTGTTTTATTTCTTTTTTAAAATACATCTATCAATCTCTAATAAAACTTTTGTGAGACCAGATCTTTAGTGTGGGGAAGCTGAGCTTGGAGTCTGGAACCTTAGACCACTCGGGCATCGTGACACCCTCAAAACTAGGATCTTTAGAATCTATAATCATAAAAATCTGTCAATGTCTCATTTGCAAATCATCTGCTGAAATGAACTTGTGAGTTTGTTACCACTTTGTCAGACTTATGAAAAAAAAAAAATCTTTTAATTTAGGAAGTGTGGAGGCAAGACAAAATACATTGAAAAATAATGTTGCACTTGTATAGACACTGCCAGCTTTTTTTCAGATCTATTGCTAGCACTACTCCTTCTGATATGAGATTGCAAATAGCAACTGGAGCTCTTCTTTGGGCTCACAAAGGCTGGTCTGGGTTGTCTATGTTGAATGGTGGAAAAGCATTCAAAAGCATATTCAAAAACCAAATAGTATTTGAGAAGGAAATGAACCCTTCAGATGCAGGTTCAATATCTCACACGGAGCAGCTCAACATAGCTCTTGATACAGCCATTTGGCCCTTGCTAATATTACACTTGTGGATAGTGTGCAATACTCTGTTCTGTGCAGGGAAGTTTAAGATCAAAGCCCTTGCTTTTGAGGAATTTTTGGGAAGGAGTCATGAATAGTGGAAAATAGTGGAAAAATAGTGGAAAAAGATTCCGTATCTCTACTGTCCTAGAGGCTCCCAGCTGGCTAGTGGTCACGTATCTACCCTTCTGCCCATGTATGCCTTCTGAGAGGATAAGGTCATATTACCATAGGAATGACGTGGGTTGAAATGTTTTAAGTACTATCTCCTCCTGAGAACTTACTAGAGAAGCTAATGAGAGAGAATTTGACTCGTTTGAACGTTAATTTCCAAATTTCCTTTCTTGACTCATGATGTGTCCAGAAGCCTCAGAGAAGAAAATTGACCACAAGGTCAGGGATCTGGGAGGGAAACTGCAGAGGCCTGGATGATCCTCGGTATGGAAATGAGTCTCCTGTTTGCACCCCTGGCAAGGCAGATATTTGAGGGTGGGAGGAGAGGAGAATAATGTGAGTCAAAGATGGAGAAATGCCCAAGGCTGTCACCCTGAAATCAAAGTCAACAGTTCGAAGGTCGCACCATGTTTTCCCAGTAAACCATTGGAATCCACCAGTTCCTTTCTTTTGGTCACTATCTGACTGGTTGCATGTAACTATCCTAAAAGCTGATTTCTCCATCAGCCTCACCAGAGCTCTGATTTAGAGCCTGAAACATGTTCCCTAATTAGCCAACATGGCTCTGCCGAAAAGCCACACAATGATTAATAGACTTCCTCATCTTCCCGCTGGAATGGAAGATCCATGAGAGCAGGATCTTTGTTTCGTTTCCTGGCTGTGCCCTATGGTATAGAAAAATGCCTTCGCATAGCATGCAACAAAGAGGTGTTTATGGATTTTATACCATTAAATAATTTTTTTGGACCCAACAACTCATTTTTACAAAACCCCAAGGTTCTGAACTTTGTTGAAATAATTTTACCTGGTGTATAGTATTTAGTGAAGATGTCTGATGCACTTGCACATATTCATATGAGCTGGGTAGACGTCCTGCATTTATGTAAAATAATTTGATGGGTTTTTAGTAATTGTAAAGATCAAGTTATAGGGAGTGAGATTAAACCTGCACTGTCCCACATCAGAACAACAGCTTGATTTGTGAACTCCTGGATGAGACATCTGGAGAAAACAGGTACATGGAAGGTGGAAGCACTCCCAGAATGAAGCAAATGGGAGTGACTTCATCTGTCAAATATGGTGAGGACAGTTATGGGTATAGAGTGGGGACCAGCATGGTCAGGCAGCCCAGGGATAGGATCCTAGCTCCAGGGCTATGGTTGGGAGACAGTCTTTGGATAGGTTATCAAGAAAGTCTTTCTCAAGAATAATTTAAGCACTCAGATACCCAAACTAGTGAATTTTGTGGGAGACTCTTCACATGGACAAGAGAGAGAAGCCCTTTTACTCAACCCAGCTGCAAAGTCAGCTCTGACATTCCTCTGGTCAACCCCTCTGTGCCTCAGCAGAACCTGAGCACGTCTCAGAACCTATGCTCAACTCTGTGAGGTGGAGCCATGCTGGCCTATCTCATTGACCAAGACTCCTATAATTCAACCCTCCTAGGGACTGTCTCCAAATTTAAATTCTACAGATTTCCTGAATCCAGCGAGCACTTTCACAACCAAGCCTGGGAGAGAGGCCACCTCCCTCTGTCGACTCACTAATGTACACACACCCTTCAAATTTCTCTTCCACTGTCTTTTCCCAAATTTAACCACTTTCCTCCCACCTTCCCCAGGCTAGAGTACTGATGACATAGCATTACATGACTTCATTGCCCAGTGTGCCTTTTCCTTGGAAATATTTAACATAGTGTAATTATTTAAAGTGATGGTATTTTCCAGGGCCAGCCCATTTCCTGATATCAATGGGCACCCTATACAATTCTCACTGAATGGATATTAAGTGAATCAACATATGAACAAACGGACTCAGTAGGATGACTTCCACTGGCAGAGATGGGGGAGAAAATTCTTCCTTTTCTATTCTCTATGAGTCCTCTTCACACAACCCCAAAAGTTGGACTCTTCCCTAACTTCTCACAACCAGTCATCAATGAGACATCTTCACTTCCTGTCTTAAGTCTTTGGTGCTGCTATAATAGAATAGACTGGGTGGGCTATACACAACAGAAAGCCACTTCACTCAGTTCTGTGCAGGGAAGTTTAAGATCAAGGTTCGGGCAGGCTTGGTGTCTGGGGAGGGAGCCCTGCTTGGGCCATAGGTGACTGTGTTCTTCTCACTGAGCTCTCAAATGGTGAAGGGAACAAGCCGAGATCTGGGCCCACTAATCTCATTCATGGAGACTCTGCCCTCATGACCTAATCACCTCCCAAAGGCCTCACCTGGTCACAGCATCACGCTGGGGATTAGGTTTTAACATGTAAACTTGAGGGAGGGGGACAGAAGCATTGGAACCACAGCATCTCCTGTCAAGTAGCTAACAACTCCTACCTGTTCTTTACCATTCCTCTGGTAAACACGTTCCTCTGTGGGCCTCAGTAGAATCTGAGCATGTCTCTGAACCTGCGCTCAACTTACCTGTTCATTAACTGCATCCCTTACTCAAAGGGTGGAAATCAAGCTTTGCCTTCCCTAGGATCTCACCTGGCTCCCTGTACAGAACATCACAGGAAAGTAGTGAATATTTGTTGCACACAGTACATAGAATGGAAAGGGCCCCATATCTTTGCAGTATCTCTCATATCCCTTTTTGCACTGTTTAAGAAAATTTTATCTTTCCTTCCCCTGTTCTATAAGGAAAAATCTGCTACAGATTTTTTTTTTTTTTTTTTGTATAGTACACAGTAAAGTACAAATGGTTTGTGTACTTACCATCTTTACTTTCCAGAGAAAAGGTGTGGCTTTATATTGTGCACTTACAATATTTGGAACATTTACAGAGAAAGGGCCTGGCTTTATGTGGTGTATTTATATTATCTGGAAATTTTCAGAGAGAGGTCATGACCTCTTTTGACAGATAATTGACACTAGCAAGCAAACCACTCCAATACCCCAGAAGGCATTTTGATTTTCTATGTTTCCACTTGAAACTGGACATTGGGAATTATTTCAGTGAAAGTGGTGCTAACACTGCCAATATCCAGCTCTGTAACCACTGACAAATCACTTCACCTTTCTGGGGATCCCAAAGGCACTCTGTGGCTGTAATGCTGCCATTCTGCCTGTGACGCCGTGGACGGGGGTGTTTCAAGGTGTAATCAGACACATCACATTTTCTCCTTTGCTGATTTGAAAGCAGTCACCCTCAGGATCTGTTTCCAAAATCCTGAACCGCTCCCCACTTCAGGCAGGTCAGAGTTCTCAGGTTCTCTCTGTGCAGCGCATCCTCAGACCAAGAAGCAAGAACGAGAAGTCAGCTGTCCAGATGGCACAGAATGGAAGGTGAGGGATTTGGGATCCAGAAGTGATCATGAGAGAGCAGAGTAGCAAATAAAAAGAAATCACACACACACACACCCCATGGTACCCTGAATGCAAGTGAGAAGCAAAAAGGGGGCTGTGAGGATTTTACGAGGATCCCGTGCTAAGGTTTTATCCTGGTTATTAGTGGCAAAATTTAGGAGCCCAGGGGAAGAGTAGCTGATAGCACTCTGCCAGGGCCCCCTGTGTTTCCATTTTATATTTAAATTCAGTATCCTAATCTGACCTCCCTCCCACCACTAAGATGGTGCTGCCAGCCCCACTGTGGGTGCATAGAGGTCCCATAAAAATGCATTCTTTGAACTGAAAGTGTCTTAGAGAACCCTACCCTCATTTTGGAGTCTCTACTTATGTTTTCAGGATGAGCAAGGGAGGCGCAGAGGTGACGTGAGTCTAGCAGCCTTCTCTTCTGCCCTGCACACTTAGCATGAGACTCCATCCATGGGCATGGGCTCTCCCCGGGTGCTCTCTCTCCCAGCGGAGGTGCCGATGGTCATCCATCCATGACCATCGCCTTTCTGACGTGGAGGAGGTGGCCTTCATTCTGTCCTATGGCTCCTGTGGGGTCTACGTCATCCCTTCCAATCTGTGGACACAATGCTCCCTTAATTCTCTCTCTCTTTCTCTTGCCCTACACAGCCAGTTTCTTCCTGTCAGTGAGTCCTTTCCTTTAGCTTGTAAGCAAAGTCACATAAACCAGAAAAAAAAAAAGTGAAGTCGGCGTTGCCTCTGCACAGACCTGTGCTTCATTTTCCTTCTCCTATGCTCCTTCCCCCCCATCCAAACTTCTCTGCAAAGTGGCCCAGAGTGACAGCGCACATGTCCTCGCCCCCACTCACTGTCATCTGCTGCTGTCAGGCCTCTGTCCTATCTCATCACCAAAAATGCTGTCTCAGAGGCCAGCAGGGACTCCTAATGGTCCAGTTGCCTGAGATCTTATCAAGGTTCATTGGAATTGACGGCTTCTGTCAAAGCTGACTGCGCCCTCCCAGAACATTCTCTCCTCTGGACTTCCGGGCAGTCCCTTCTCTTGAACAGCAAGTTTTTACCAACTAACAATATTTATTGAGACCCGGTGTATGACAGATCAGTAGGGTGACTATAGTTTATTATAATCTATTGTACATTTTAAATAGCTAGAAGAGAATAATCCTAATGTTTCAATCATAATCAAAAGACAAATACTTAAGGGGATTCCTAGAGGAAATTAAAAAGCAGATTTTAACTTCAGATGAGAGAAACGTACACCGATCCTGAAAACTCAACATTCTGGGGCCGTCCGCATGGTCTCCTACTGGACAGAGCTGGTGCTGACAATGGGCCTTCACATGAGCCTTTTTTCAGCACTAATCTGTGAATTAACACTGTAAAACATTATCTTCAAGTCGAAATGCTGCTCTTATTTTCACAGCCAATTGCATTCAAAATAGCTTTCTAAATCTCCAAATTGCCAGGACCTTTTAGTTCTCAAAAGCTATAGTCGTGAACCAAATATTTAACAGTTCATGGAGATCTGATTTTATAATTCCTTTGATGAAATGTCATGCAAGTTACCAGCAATAAAAGGTATATTTGGAGCACTCACCCTCATGTTCTTTATCCTAAGTACTTTAATGACCAAGAAAACATAGTACTTTTGTGTTCCTTGGGGAGCAGCATTTGAAACTGGAACCTAAACCAGGTCTTAGGGAATATTCACGTGACTTGAATGCCAACATGAAAAAAGCAGGGGTGATTTGGTAAAGGCATGAGGAACAAAGTAAATTAATTATAAATTGTGCCTAAGTTATACCTACATAGCCTTTCCATTTTATCCACATTTTTCCTCCTTTCCCCTGTGACTTTATGAAGAGAAAGTCTGGAGGAATGTTAGCACAATGCCATGATACATTTCAAAACTATTAAGAGTAAAGTATAAATGTTTGACCATGTTGTGCCCAGATCTCGAAATCCCCCACAAAGACCACCAAGGAGCTGAGTCCAATGCAAAAGCAAAAGAGCCTTTTACTGTAAGCTCGAGCTTGGGCTCCTGAGGGCTCCGCTGCAACGGATCCGAGCCAGGAGCCCCAAGCTCTGGAACAGGGGATTTTTATAATGTTGTATACACCCCGCGCAAGCGGGGTGTATACAACTTGATTCAGAGGGCGGTACCTGATTGGGGGTAGCTGTCTCATGATTTCGGGGAATTGCCTGGGCTTATTGGAAAGTGAAACTTATAAAACAAAATGGCGGGGGAACCAGAACTTAATACCTAATATAGCAATATTCCGGCCTAAGACAGCGTTGGTCTGGTTCTCTCAACCACAACAAATAAGTAAGTGAGGTGAGGGTCATGTTAACCAGTTTGAGGTAAGCATTTCACATTGTGTACAAAATCAGCACATTGCACCCCACAAATGCATTAATGTACCTAGTTATGATTTAAAAAAATAAAATAAAATATAACCAAAAAGAAAGTTAACAGTGTATTCTGAGGACATCTTTCTTTGCCACAGGTCAATCGATTGCAAAACTTGCAATGTTTCCCAGCCCTTATTCATTTAATGTCACCCTCAGACGATTTGTGATGTCTATACCTACACTTGTGTCAGAGCCTGGCTGGGTGTTCAATACACCTATTTGTTTGTTCTCCTCCCAGGAACTCCGCTGTTCTGTATGTCTCAGCCTCCACACAAGGAGGTGTCCCATGAGATTGAAATCTAGGCCAGGCTTCTAAAATCTAGATGGCTTCTAGGCCGGGCCTCTAAAATAATTTTCACATACAATTCTTCTTGTTCTTTAACTTTCTCCCTGTTGCATGCAGACCAGCACAGAAGCTTCAGAAACCACATGTTTAAAATGGTGGAGCCCAGGCTGGGCACAGAGGGGTAACTCCTGTAATCCTAGCACTCTGGGAGGCAAAGGAGGGACAATTGCTTGAAGTCAGGAGTTTGAGACCAGCCTGAGCAAGAGGGAAACCCCATCTTTACAAAAACTAAAGAAAAAGAAAATGATGGAGCCGCAGTTTCAAAGGGGCCTGGGTCACTGACTTATTGTCTGGAGGAAAGTTGACCATGTAACTTGAAAATAGGGTGGTACACACGGCCCTGAGGAGTACCCCAGAGGAGAAGGTCTGTGAGGGAAGTGCTCCTAGCGGGGGTGGGGGGTGGGAGTTAGGGGTGGGAGGGGGAGGACCCCTGAGTAGAAATAGGCAAGGGATTTCCCTGTCACTCAAGGGGATTCAGACATTTCAGGCATGAGGCAAACACAGAAGTGCCTCCGGTGTGCCCCTGGGAAGATTTCTTTGAGGAGATGACATCTAAGCTAAGTCCTAAAGGATGAAAAGGAGCCCTGAGGCAAAGGGCCAGCAGAGCATCCCCAGAAGAAGGCACACCAAGTTCACAAGGCATCAATTCCTAGCAGAGGCTTCTAGCCAAAACACAGGCTTTCACTTCAAGAAGCAGCATCCTGCCCAATGCACCTCCAGGTCACACAGGTGATCTGGGCTTCCCTGACCTTCAGAATCTCAAAAAAGCAGTGAATTCAGGGCAGACTGTATGGGGACTTCAAGTCCTGTATTGAGCAGCAAGGCTATGTGAAAAGCGTACTCTTTTTTCCTATGTTGTGAGAAAAAGTGCACAGCATGGACTTACGTTTTCTTTTCTTTTCCTTTGCTTTCTGCCTCATTTTCTATTCATTCACCTACAAGTTTATTTGGAAAAGTAAGTTAAGTCTATTTCTTTGTCCTTAAGGAAAGAAAACTAAACCTCATACTGACTAGTCCTATAGACGACGCCAGGGTATCATAATGAGTTTCCTCCCGAGAGAGCTGCAGGGAACAGAAGACCAGAGATGCTCTGGGACTGGTCTCTGGGCATGCTCTGATGCCTGTGAGGGGCCCCTGGGCATGAAAAACTCTCTTTATATATACTCTGTGCATTATACAATTTATGCAATTTCTTAAATTGACTTTTTTAAAATTTTCTGTTTTCTTAAGCTGTAAATGCTAGAGAGAAAGTTTAGTATTCTATTTATAAATTTGGAAGTTATGATAATCACTTGTAGAAGGAGTGTTTCTTTTTATTGGGATAAAATATACACAATATAATTTTAACATTTTTAAATGTACAATTCAGTGGCATTAAGTACATTCACAACATTGTCTAAACATCACTACTAACCATTTCCAGGGCTTTTTCATTATACTAAACAGAATATCTGTACTTATTAAACAATAAATCCTTATCAGCTCCTGTCCCCAACCTCTAAAAATCTCTATTCTACTTTCTATCTCTATGAATTTATCTATTCTAGACAACTCATATAAACAGAATTATACAATATTTGTTCTTTTGTATGTGGTTTATTTCACTTACAATAATGTTTTCAAGTTTTATCCGTATGGTAGCATCTATCAAAATTTTATTCTTTTTTAAGGTTGAGTAATAGTCCATTGAATTTTCAATTACTATTTAACCTATTTAAATTCAACAGTCTATATTCCTGTAAATAAGCTGTTCTATTTACAATTTAAAGTTCCTTAAACATTAAACCTTCACTCATGACTAGACATAGTGCTTCATCCCTGTAATCCTAGCATTCTGGGAGGCGGAGGCAGGAGGACTGCTTGAGCTCAGGAGTTTGAGACCAGCCTAAGCAAGAGCCAGATCCTGTCTCACTAAAAATAGAATGAGCCAGGTATTGTGGCTCACAAATGTAGTCTCACCTTCTCTGGAGGCTGAAGCAGGAGGATTGCTTGAACCCAGGAGTCTGAGGTTGCTGTTATCTAGGCTGAAGCCATGGCACTCTAGACTGGTTGACAAGAGTGAGACTGTGTCTCAAAAAAAAAAAAAACTGCATTCATAAATTCATTGTAATTATTATTCTTTTGAAGTCCTTCAAATATTTTTCCTAACAAACAAAGCATTCACTGGTTTTTAAACTACTGTAGCCAATGTAACAAATCTAATAAAATAAGCTACATATAAATTAAATCTTAATTTTTTAAAACATTACACAAACTTAATAAAATTTACCTATGTTGTTCAACCCAGAATCACAGGTATAAAATTAATTATACGATTAAAAATCTTGGATTGTGGGTGGCACCTGTGGCTCAGTGAGTAGGGGACTGGCCCCATATACCGAAGGTGGCGGGTTCAAACCCAGCCCCGGCCAAATTGCAACAACAACAACAACAAAAAGCTAGGCGTTGTGGTAGGCACCTGTAGTCCCAGCTACTCAGGAGGCTGAGACAAGAGAATCGCCTAAGCCCAAGAGCTAGAGGTTGCTGTGAGCTGTGATGCCACAGCACTCTACTGAGAGTGACAAAGTGAAACTCTCTCTAAAAAAAGAAAAAATCTTGAATTGCTTTTATAAGGTGAAATCTATCAGATATAACATAATTGATTTGACTATGTTACGAATTACAAAGACTTTATATATCAAGTAAATATAGATTATTCCAATCACTATAAAATTCTGATCTACATTTTATAGAATAGTATTCACAGAAATGCACTGGACTCCCTTTATTCTCTCTAGTCAGTATCTTGTGTTGGAAATACACTTCTCCAACAAATAAGCATCTCAAACAACTTGAGGTTGCCACATATTCAAACATTTTCATCTGGGAAGCAGGACTTAAATTCCAAAGGGATTGTATAACCTTCCATTCATGAATTTAAAGAGCTTCTTTTTTTTTTTTTTTTTTTTTTTTGAAACAAAGTCTCACTTGTTGCCCTTGGTAGAGTGCTGTGGCATCACAGCTCACAACAACCTCAAACTCCTGAGCTAAGCAATTCTCTAGCCTAGCATCCCAAGTATCTAGGACTACACAGGCGCCCACCAAACTCCCAGCTATTTTCTTGTTGCAGTTGCATTGTTTTTTTGTTTTTTTTTCTAACTGGCCCAGGCCGGGTTCAAACCCGCCAGCCCCGTGTATGTGGCTAGCGCCCTAACCACTGAGTTATGGGTGCCACGCCATAGTTAGCTCTTTAAAACGTTTTAGTATCATCCTATCTAGCTTGACCGACCTTCGTCGACATTTCATTGGCTTCTTTTAATCATATCACCAGACAGAATCCTGTATTTTTACCATATTTAAACTTGCTAAGTCTTCAAGACATGTAAAAGTTTGATTGTGCTGTGTTTCCCTAACAAATTTTTTATTCTGATGTTATTCATCTGTCCATATCCAAAAGTATCTAAAGTCCAGATGAATCCAATGTATTGTTTAATTTTAGATCTTTAAACCAGCTTAAATAGCTAATTTTTCATCGATTCATTGATTCATTTAAGAAACAGTTACTGAGAGACTTCCCTGAGTTAAACCACCAGGACCCAGAGTGGAATAAAACTCGGTCCCTTTCCCAGGAGATCTCATATAATAGTAGATGAGTCAGGTGTATAAATAATTACAGAGAAGTGAAGTGCAGAAAACGGTCTGTGTAAAGTGAATCAGACGCACAGATAAAAAAAGCGGGCGCTAACTGTGTCTCTGAGCATCAGGAATGGCTGCTCAGAGCATATGGACACGGTCCTATATAAAAAATAGCACATCACCAGCAAGGAAACAATGAAAAGGCATCTTAGATACCAGGAAAAATATGTCCTAAGCCACAAAAACTTAGAAACCCCAAAAAACATTCAGGAGGGCTTGTGGAAAATATGGATAACTCAGGGAGTCATGAGTAACTATGTTCCATTCCCCAAGTGAATCAGGTGGGTCAGTCTTTGACGGACCTTGAATTCTGTTTTATACCAGTGTTTCCAATCTATTTCATATTTGGCACTCACACAGAATGCCAAATTTATAGGCATTTACCACCATGGATAGTGGTAAATAAATTATTCATCTCTCACCAAGAAATGACTAGCTAGCGCTACCCAAAAGTCTATCTAGCCTACTCATCCTGCGCGTGCTTGCATGTGTGTGTGTGCACGTGCTTGCATGTGTGTGTGTGCGCACGTGCCAGGGAAGGGTGAAATCACTGACCTGTCACGTCTGTACCCACTCAGGTCACACCATTTGGGACGCTTTGCTGTGGAGCCAGTGAATGAATTTAATCTTGGGAATGATATGATCAAATTCAATTTTGTTTGAACAGTAATTCACAGAAATTTATAAAAGAGATGTCAGTGAGGAACTGGCATTTTAGATGGAGATTTTCCTAGGAAAAGGAGAAGCAAAAGTAATAATAGGGGCTATAAAAAGGAAAATAATATTTCTGAGGGGAAATATCCAAAACTGTGGAAGCAGATAGGAAAAAGGAATTATGGAGAAATGTCAAAGCCAGCAAGTACTTGCTACTTGATTTACAGGGCAAAGTAAAATGTTGGCTACAGTCAAGAAAGAATTATAGAACTATATTGAGGAAAAACTAGATAACTAAGAAAAAATATATTACTTTGAAAAAGAATTTGTCTAAGGATCTTTGTATAAATTCTCAGACTATTTTAAGCCTCATACTTTTTTGAACACGATTTTTTCCTCTCAGCTTTTCTATCCTATATCCCTGACTCCAAAGAGATTTTAGAAACTGATTCTTCCATTGTTTAATTATTATATACTACTAGAAAATTTTTAAATGGGAAGAAATATTCAGAAGTGATTTGGGGGAAACATCTGATTCAAGAGAGATCTGAACTCACAAAAGGACCGAAAGCCAGAAGTATAACTAAATAAAAATGCAGAATAGGTCCAAAACTAGGAACAGTAAGTGTCTTCGGGGTTTTCTCCAATTCTGTTTTCTCCAGAATAAAATTTGCCTCCAAAAGAGCTTAGCAAGACTGACCCAAAAGCCTTCAGCTACCAGTCAATTTGAACAGACAGTAATTGAAAAATTACACAAACTTTGAAAGTGCCTTCAGCAAAGCCAAACCGTAGTTGACAACTGCAGGCAGCCACTCCATCCAATTACGCAGGTGCTCACAAAGACTGAGTGAAGAGTTAAGGGCGTGCCTACCACAGGGAAGTAAAGGCAAATTTGAGTGGCTTTAAAAGAGCCGAGTAATTTGAAAGAGAACGGGAAATGTGCTATTAAAGATAGAGACTAAAGTAAGACAAAAAAAAAAACTTGTTACTTTTTCCAAATCTGAGAAAAATACAGCGTGTGTATGTTTGGAGGGGTGAGATGGTAGGAGCAGGTGTGTTGTGGGCCTCTTTATAAAGGCGGCCCAACTCTTAACAGCAAAGAGTGGTGAGGAAGCCCTGGTAGTAGAATTTAATAGATGCACCCCTGTAGGGGCATCCAGCCAGATTCCACAACTCCGGAATCAAAGACAAATGGGCTTGGGGATCCTCACAGAATAACCAGAGTGAGCTGGTCCTGCATCTAAAGGAATAACAATAACATTGAAAGCATTCGGAAAAAGTCATTTTTTTTCCCCCTCCATGGGATTTTACAAAGAGTGATTTGAAATACTAAGATCTCCTCAGGGTTCATGCTACTGAGGAGAAAAAAAGTGGAAATGAGAGTCATGCCAGGCAGATGCTAAACCAAAGGGAAGTGAGACTGCCCAGTGGGTCCGGGGGGCGGGGGGAGGTGCACTGACCACCTCACGGGCTCAAGGACGGCCCTGGACAGAGGGAAAGCCCACACTTCTGCCTGCCACTCAGCTTCACAGATTCCGCCTCCGCTGAGTCGTCTTTTCTTTCCTAAGTAACATCTTTATATGGAAAATGTACCTTTTCAGAATAAAAGACAGTCACTGAAGAAGGAAAGCCCTAGGCTTCAATGTGGCAGACTAATCAATTTTTTCTCTTCCAAACTACTCCCTCCAAATATGAGAAGTCTGACCAGACACAAGCTCAGTGCAGGTTCCACAAGGCTGGAACATTGTCCTGGGAACAGGAGGAAGAGAGTGTCTGTCGGGATTCTCACAATTCATTATGTAATCCTGAACTAAGCATAGCTTTTGAATTGAGAAATCCACAGGTATGGGAGTGTGTTGTCAAGATAAATGTTTAAATAAAATCAGTAACAGCCTGCTGTCTACTGCATGCCTTCTCCGTGCCCACCCACCATGCCATTGTCTCCTTCGAGGTAAGGACACCCTGAGATCCAGTCATCGCCCTCATTTTCCAGACCAGGAAATGGAGAATTTTTTTTCCCAATTCACACAGCTTTTAAGAAGTGAAATTAACATTTGATCCAGATACCTTGGGTGCCAAAGTACAAATGCATTCCAACATACAGTAATGCCGTTCTTTCCAACAAGGATAACAATAAAAATTCTTCATAAAGAAGTTAAAAAAGAGAAAGAGAGAGAGGGTTGTGCCTGTGGCTCAAAGGAGTAGGGAGTCAGCCCCATATGCCGGAGGTGGTGGGTTCAAACCCAGCCCCAGCCAAAAACTGCAAAAAAAAAAAAAAAAAAAAAGAAAAGAAAAAAAAAATTAGTCTGCAAAATTCTGTATGGCTATCCAATAGGATTCTAATTGAAGAATTTGCCATTCTTAAAGTCTGGCTTGATACAACATAAGAGAATATGATGTAAGACAAATGTGGGTATGATTTTTAAAAAGCAAAATGTAACTTCCGTTAGTTTTTAATGACCAAACTTAGTCTTTCTTCTTCATAGTAGTCAGCTGGAGGAAAACTCAGCCAGCTGAGTAATTTCTCAGACACATCAGGTGTGAGCCCAGGGAGTAGTCCTGAGGTCAGAGTTGATGTGGCAGTGTGGGCTGGGAACTGTAGGGGTAGACACCCACTTTTCTTCCCTGTCTTTCCTGTTGGCATCCACTGAGCTGTGTAAGAGTCCCATTGTGGCCACTGTGGGACCATCCTGCTCTTGGCTGCCAGCACTCCACGTGTGCATCACAGAGACCCCAGGGCTCCACATCAGTTTCCTGAGCTTCACTTCCTCTGTCTTCTGCAATCACACAGATGTCTCTGTGGCCGGCCATAATTCAGAGTCATATACAGAAGACAATTCTGGGACACATAATTCCAACTTAGATAAATTGGCACAGTACACAATCACTACAATTTTTAATAATAAAACTAAGACGTGACTCTTTTGAAAGTAGCCCATGCAATTTAAATGCCGCAGCAATTTAATACTCATCACCATTGGTTTTAAAAGTATCTAAACAAGCTTTAATTTGCAATTGAAATTTTAAACCATTCCATTTTCTTTGGGGACGTGTATTTTCATTTTACTTCCCCTGTAAAACTCTGCCCTAATGTAATATATTTAGTCTTACCTTTTTTTCTTAGTATGTATTTCTGCAGGAAGAAAAAAATGTACATTGAAATTTCATTCTTTTTTTTAACTTATTCTTTTTTTTAAGTCTCAAAAAATAGACAGCTAATGTTTATAAATAAAAGTAAAAGATAATTTCAAAAAACAGATATCTAGACCAAGTAGAATGATTTTGAAGTATTTCTTCTTTTTCTATTGTCTACAAGATTTGGCATGATCTGTTTTTTGAAATTTCATTCTTAGTGTTATCTTTGCATGAATAAGAGTTCTTAATTTGTATAGTTCACTTATTAATCTTAAATCTTAAATTAGAGAGTGCTGTGATTAGTGCTTTTTGCATGCCTTTTAAGAAGTCTTCACCTAGCAAATCCATGAAGGTGCTCCTCAATATTATTTATTTAGCATGTCACATTTTGATCTATTGATTTTCAAGTGTCATGTGAGACAGAAATAAACATTCTTCTTCTCTTCCATATGCATCTTCAGTTGACCCCAAACCCTTAATTTAAGAAAATTATCCCTGCTTTATTGCATTATGATGACATCATTGCCATAAATTGAGAAGGCCTGCTTTTTAATTCTATTGTGCTTCATTTATCTTTTTCTTCTTGTACAATGGCAAACTCTCCTAATTACTATAATTTATTTGCAATAAACTCTTGATATCTGGTTGTATAAGTAATTCAACATGGTCCTTTTTCAAGATTGTCTTGGCCTTTTTCCATACATTTTAGAATCAGCATTTTAGTTAAACTGCTGAAATCTTTATTGGGCTTTCTTTGAATCTGTAGATTAATTGCTCTACAGTTCAACTGGTATCTGTACAATATACAACATACCATGGCAAATTGTGATGTAAGTATAAAAGAGAAAAAAAAAAAGTGAAGGAGACAGAACGTGTGCAGAGGATTGACACTATAGATAAAGTAGTTGAGATGTACGGAAAAAGATGTTCAGCAATCTTGTTATTAAAAATTCTTTTTAAAGTACTAGTAGTTGATGAATCAGTTAGGTTCTTCTTCAATTACTTTGGAAGCCAAAACTTGAGAAACACCTGCCTTGTCCTTGGTAGCTAATACTTTATCATCATCATAGAAAATTAAAATTGTCATTTTCTTCGGTGCCCTGAAGTCTTTTATCCTCCAGAGAGATGCACCAAGGTAAGACCCCAGATGGCTGAGACAAAGACTGTCACTGCTAAGGGGGCAAGGAAGTTGCGGAAGTAGATGGGAGAACCCACAGGTACTTCTTCAAAGTACTCACATTTGGGAATGAAGGCTCTGACCACTCTGCATGCCCGCACACCATCTGGGAGCACGTACCTTGGCTTGGAGCCAATATGGATTGGCTTGGAGCACATATGTCCTGTTTGAAACCACTGATCTCTTATTGCCGGTCCTCTCCATCCCCAGGGTGAGAAAGAGTGGGGATCCCTGACAGGGCTGGGGCGGTTTCCAGACCCGCCAGACACTCAGTGACTATTCTCAGCGTTTGCAGACCAAATTACCAACTGAGCTACAACGTTTCTCCACATCAGAACCCAAGGCTAAGCAGGACAAGACAGAGTGAGGAGATTCTACTTTGCTCTGCTATGCGCAGCCGGGAAGTGGTAGAAATGTTGCAAAGCTCTGCTCTGGCCAGGGCAGCCCCTGGGACTGCACACTCCCCTCTCCAGCCGGCATTGACTCATCACTGACCATCTCCTGGGTCCCTGTGCTTCCCTTCTTCAGTTTCATGTGCCTTCTGAAGGTCGTAGAGATTTTAAGCTTCCTGAATCAGAAAAAGAATAGCCACAAGGCTGGCACTTGGGTGTCGTCAGCCTGTTTGGATGGCTCTTAAGAGTCATAGAGTTATTTTAAGCAGGTGGCAGCACAGCCCCAACCACCCACTCTGGACATCAGCCTTGTTTTAGGGCATTGTCATGTCCACTATGCCCAGCAAACCCATCAGGGGGGCTTCAGAGGCTGCTTGGTGTGCAGTGAGTGCCCTGACACCCCTGTGGTTTGACATCGCAGGACGTGCCTTCTGGAGACAGCAGCAGAGCAGATGACACTGCCGAGCTGCTCGTTCCCTGGTAACATCAGCAGAGTTTAGCTGCCAGCTACCTGTGAATGACTCCTAAGAGCCCTCATTAGCATGGAGTGCTGCAAAAACCTCTCTGCGGTCTTTTAAGGGCCTCTCTGTGTGAACTAAGTTGACAGCAAACCTCTTCCTCAGTTTTTTTCTTATGAATTCATATCACAGAACAAATAAACCACAATGCTTCGATGATTGAGTTCTTTAAGATCTGGACAATGTTTTCTGAAGACTCTATTGCTGGACTTGGCAACTTATAAAATAAATGCTTACCAGAAAGCCCTGATACTTACAGAGCAGGAACAGTGTTGGACCAGAAAGCAAGCTCAGAATCCGCATGTTAACAGGTCCCTGTCTTCCTGAGTCTTTTCTTTTCTGAGCTAAACGCAGTGTTACCAGGCTTGTGTGTTCCTCTATTCGGTGACAACACACATGCGAAAAAGATGGAGCAGAAAAAAAATCGCCCACATTCTGGGTATTTGGTGAATGTAGTTAAATGACAGCTTGAGTGCTCACCAGAAATGGCATGTTTCGGCTGAAGCTGAAGTTCAAGTCAAAGCTCTAAATCTGACATTCTTACCCTGGAGTCCATAAAGCCAATGGTCTGTGAACTCCATGAAATAATATGGTAATAGTTTCAGGGATATAGACACATGCACTTTTTTTTCTTTTACAAAGGGGTTCCATTATAAGGTCATAAAAGAAGTCTGTGATACTAAAAATAATAAGAGCTATAACTAAATGCTTTTGAAACCTTACGATTTTCGATCCTCTCCCCTGCGTTACTCCTTTAGCAAACACCTGCTGAGTGCCTAGCAATTCCATGGTGCTGTGACATCTGCTTTAGGGAAATAAACATGAATCCAAGATCACAATTTTTAATTCTAGCGGAAAAAAAGGAAATTACTGTATTTGAGTTAGGCACTGCCCTACATACTGAGTACAGTTTCTTACTAATCTGCACGGTAAATCTACTGGAAGTCACCATGAACCATGATGGAAGGATTTATTTTCTAAAAATGGTCACAGTGATATTTCCTATCAAATTTCCCCATCAAGAGGTAGAGTTCTATTCCCTCCTCTTGAACCCAGCCAAGTGTGGCAACTATCCTGACTCAGAGTTAGGTGGAAGTGGCTCTGAGTGACTGTTCAGGCTAGGTCAGAGAAGGTGACAGGTGACACAGCTTCTGCCTGGCTATCTAGAGTTACTTGGAACCCAACTACCATTTTGCGAGGAAGACCAGGCCACATGGAGAGGCCTGTGCAGAGGGCAGCAAGGTCTCCAGCCCTCAGCTCCAGCTGAGCAAGCAGCTAAAACGCAGCACCAAGTCGCCAGCGTGAGAATGAGCCACCAGGGAAGCTGCCCCTCCAGCCTCCTGCAGTGAGTCCCTGTCAGCGCTGCGTGAAACAGAAATAAACTTTTCCTGCTGAGCTCTGCTCAAATATGTCAGTTCATGAGTAAAATAAACGATGATGATTGTTTTAAGCCACTGTTACGGGGTGGTTTGTCGTGCAGCAATAGATAAATAGAACAAACAACGTGTCCAGTGTGCTGCTGTCACTTAGAGGTTAAATAATTTGCCCACAGTCCCCAAGCTTGTGAGTGGTAGAACTGGAATTCTAAACCAGATCTGCCTGATGTGTTCTGTAAAAGCAACACAAGAGGATAGAAGAAAGAGTTTTACCTCTAGGACTCTGTATATCTTCAAATAAAAAGAAATTTCAAGGAAAAAAAGGCAAAGTGTTAATATCTGTTTAATCCTAAAGGTGGGAACTCTGGTGGCTATTATTTTATATTCTATGTTTTTCTGTATATCAGAGATGTTTTATGACTTGAAACTAACTTCTCAAAGATACAAGCCAAAAAAAAAAATTATTCAATTTGACAATGCATTTAATTAAAACCAAACGTACACAATTAAGGGCAGACATGAAACGTAAATGAATGTAACCTAATTGTATTCACCGTCGTAGTACGCCGAAAAAAAGTAAATTCAACTTCAAATTGAGTGAAGTTACCATACTTTATAAAATCAGAATTATCACCAATGCAATGTCTGGGTGTGGAAAGAAGAGCTTGTTTTTGTCTGCTCAGCTCAAACCTGTCTTTGCTCATCTAACTGTTAGTCCACAGCCTCATGCACTTGCCAGTGCTTTTAGCTCAGAAGAATCTTGAAAATCCAAAACGACATGCATAGCTGTGGAGGAAAATAACTCCAGCCCACAGCGGAAGATCCATATATCGATTCTGGATTTACTGTAAGCCCCAGAAGCATTTGAATAAAAGAAGAAAAACATTAGCACTTAGACTGCCTCTGAGAAACACAGGGATATTCTCAGAACTGAGGGTGATTCTTCCCACCGCCCCCAAAGGGCTGGAACTTCAACTCCACGTGGCATGTAGTTAATTATTTCTCATATGAATCTTCAGGGTTGAAAACCAGCTACCCCACACACGCTGTCTCCTGAACAACAGCAGAGAGGGAGGGAGTAGTCATCACATTCTGTTCTTCTTTGCTTCTGTGTGAAGCCAGGCAGCTTTGCAATGGCTAAGCCGGGAATTGCATCCATAGTACAGAATTATCTAAAGGAAACTTCCTTTATGGCCTGAAGTGTCCTGTAGACAAGTAGAAAAGTTGCAGTTGGCTGTGCATCTTTGACAAGTGGGAAACAAGTCTGCATTTGTACAGCAAGAAATTGCCATAAATCTAGAGTAACTCTGTCATTCCTCCAGTTCAGTGAGAATCCTTGTCAGGAATTGGCCGTGACTAGAGTGAATAATCGCAAAGACATTCTGTTACAAGTAACATTATTTCTTCCAAGAAGTTGTTTGGCTGTGCTATTGGAAGTGGGCCCAGGAAGTGTATTTGAAAGGAGTGCAAACAAAGGGGCTTCCCGGCTGCCGGCTCTCCCCGCGGGATCCTTGATGGTAACACCTCGCTTTCCTGAATGAGTATGGTGATAACTAACTTTCCTGGACCATTGAAGGCAGCTCTTAATTGTGTTGACTTTTTTTTCACACTCCCAGGCTCTGCTCAACAAAGTACACAGAATCCATCTTCACTGGCCTGCGTGACCCCAGCATCTACCTCTCCTGCTAAAGACCCTGGATATAGAGTTCTTGCTGTCAGAGTGACAGCTGTCATCACCTGTCCCCGTTCTAACCTTCCTTTCTAGTACCTTTGAAAACCTTCTCATGCCTCTTTCTTTTCATGTTTCATTGAAATTTATCCTCATATTTCCGCTGAAGAAATTACTTAATTCAGCATGTTTTCTCCTATCTTTTTCATGAAAGTGAATTTTAAAAGGAAATTTTTTTTACCTCCTTACCAGTAAAATATGACTATCTTTTTTTTTTTTTTTTTTTTTTTTTTTGGTAGAGATAGAGTCTCACTGTATCACCCTCAGTAGAGTGGTATCACAGCTCACAGCAACCTACATCTCCTGAGGCAATTTTCTTGCCTGAGCCTCCCGAGTAGCTGGGACTACAGGTGCCTGCCACAACACCTAGCTATTTTTTTGTTGCAGTTTGGCCGGGGCTGGGTTTGAACCCACCACCTCTGGTATATGGGGCCAGTGCCCTACTCCTTGAGCCACAGGCACTGCCCCATGACTGACTTTCTTAAACATAACTCAAAGCTAAAGTTCTTTTCTACTGAGTTGTTTTCATGTCTTTTGTTAGGTCTTTTGCTATGTTCAGTTTTTTCGTTGTTTTTAAAACATTTTACGTAATTAACAAAAAGCCTTTCAGAAATCTATAAATTTGCCTTCTAGAATTTATGCTTTACTTGACCTGTCATCCTACTCCAGGATACTGAACCAGCTGGTACATGCATAACAACCTTTTTCTTTTTGGAGATGGGGTCCTGTCCTGTCATCCAGTCTGACAGCTCACTGCAGCCTCCAACTCCTGGGCTCAAGCAATCCTCTCACCTAAGTCTTCCAAGTAGCTGGGACTACACGCTCTGGTTACCATGCCCAGATAGATTTTTCTATTTTGTGTGTGTGTGTGTGTGTGTGTGTGTAGGGACAAAGATCTTACTGTGTTGCTCAGATAGATTTTGGACTTCTGGGCTCAAACACTCCTCCCTTCTAAGCCTCCCAAAGTGCTAGGATTATAGGCATGAGCCATTGTGCCCAGCCAACAAATATTTGTCATATGAAAACATCATCATCTTGTGGAGCTACAGGCTTCTGTTGTTAAAAAGCTTCACTGCTATGTCCCACATAGCGAGAATTCTTGATGTTTTCAGTTTCTTCATTACCTACTTTTCAATGAGTCCTCCTTACCAGTTAAATATTTTTTGAAGTCTTACCTAGTTTAGAATCATGGTAATTTGTTTTTCCTACATGTGATATTTTATGTCATGAGATTTACAAAATTTACATCACAGTGTAACTCTGATACGCACAGAGAGTGCGGCTCATGGATGGCACCAGTGACTGCAGTGACCACGTGTCCTACTTTGGTGGAAGCAGCCCCTGGCATCTTATCTGGTTTAGACTTAATCCTAGATTTTTCAGTCATCAAATCAAATGTTATTATTAATAGTCATATTAAGAGAATCTCGAATGGGTAAATAGACAAATGTTTTCAGTTTCTGGCATAGTCTTGCTGAAGCATGTGAGACGTCAAATGCATGAGCAACAAACAGAATTCTCCTTTTTTCCCCTTCTTTTTAGAATCCCCTCCCTTTAATGTAAGTTAAACCTGTAAGAAAAACACCAGCACTGCTCTCCTTTCCATAAAGCATAAAAGACACAGCATAACGAGCACTTCCTTTCAGGGGCAGCTCCCAAGGTGATCACTCAGAAAGAAGGTACTTGGATGGAGTGGTGAACTTGGCTTATGCCTCAGCTGGAGGTGAGAGAGACACAGGGAGCTGGACACCCACCAACAACTATCCTCACCCAACAGTAGCCAACAGGGCCAGTGGAAAACTCCTAAAGTGTGGGTCAGTGCATTTATCCATTACGAGTTAAAACAATGATACCAATTTTTATTCTAGTTATAATACTGGTATTATATCAGTACATTGGATGTTTTCCACAGACCACCAGTCAATTTATTTTCAATAGTGATTTCCTTCTTTCTTTCTTTCTCTTTTCTTTCTTGCTTTTTTTTTTTTTTTTTTTTTTTGAGACACAGTCTCATTCTGTTGCCCTAGGTCGAGTGCTGCAGTGTCATAGCTCACAGCAACCTCAAACTCCTGGGCTCAAGAGATCCTCTTACCTCAGCTTCCCAAGTACCTAGGGCTACAGGCACCCGCCACAACAGCTAGTTTTTCTATTTTTAGTACAGGCAGAGTCTCACTCCTGCTCAGGCTGGTCTCGAACTCCTGAGCTGAAACAATTCACCCGCCTCAGCCTCTCAGAGTGCTGGGATTCCTAGTGTGAGCCACCACACCCAGCCAGTGATTTCTTATTTTTAAATTCAATTGATAGAATCACCATAAACCTCTTAGATGCTCATTCTGTCCAAGTCAAAACTCTGACACTAATTTGAATGTTTTGGTAATTCAATAAAAGGTAAAGATTAAAGATAAAATTATTTGTCTTGTGGAAATAATACAGATACAAATTTTGGTGGAGCACAACATATGATTAAAAAAGAACAAACTCTTCTAGAGCAGCCTTGGCAAATAATTTTTGAAGACGAACCCAATGGCAATCACAGCAACAACAAAAATAAATGAATGGGTTTTGACTATCTTAAAAGGCTTCTGCACACCAAGGAAATAATCAACAGAGCAAATAGACAACTTATAGAGTGTAAGAAAATATTCACAAGCTGTATATTCAATAAAGGCCTTATAGCCAGAATCTCAAGCAAATCAGCAAGAGAAAATCAAATCCATCAAAAAGTGGGAAAAGGATAGAAATAGAAGTTTTTCAAAAGAAGATAGACAAATAACCAACTAATTTAGGGGGGAAAATCCTCAACATCATTAATCATCAGAGAAATGTAAATTCAATGAGATATCTTACCCCTGTTAGAATGGCTTTTATTAAAAAGTCAAAAAAGTATAGATGTTGGCATGGATGCAGAGAGCAGGGAATGCTTATACACTGTTGGTGGGACTGCAAGTTAGTGCAACCTCTGTGGGAGACAATATGGACATACCTAAAAGAACTAAATGTAGAACTACCATTTGATCCAGCAATCCTACTGCTGGGTATCTACGCAAAGGAATAGAAGTCATTTTATCAAAAAGACACCTGCACTTGAGTGTTTACTGAAGCCCAGTTCAAATCACAATTGCAAAGATGTGGAATCAACCCAAGTGCCCATCAATTATTGAGCGGATTAATAAAGTATGGTATATGCATGCCACGGAATACCACTCAGCCATGAAGAAGGATAACTTAATGTCTTTTGTAACAATTTGGATGAGATGGACACTGCTATCCTAAATGAAGTATCTACAGAATGGAAAAATAAACACCACATATTAACACACACATTGTTAAATTGGAACTAACTTAAGAGCACACATGTGCTCAGAAGGAGGGAAAAGTCATTGGAAATCAGTCAGTGGGTAGGGGGAGAAGTGGAAGGGAAAAATCTTACCTAATGGGTATAATGAACACAATTCTGGTAATAGGCATATTTATAACCGTGACTCAAGCATTACAAAAGTGATCCATGTAACCACAAATATTTGTACCCCCATAATAATTTGAAATAAAAAATTAAATTAAATTAAAAATGTAAAAAGAACAAAAACAAAGTATTATTACTAAATTAGAAAACACATGAAGCAGAAATGTATTTGGAGTCCAGGTGCACAGGGAACTTATATGTGCATCTCAATAAAGACTCAATATTTTAACAGTGAAAATAAAAATTCTCAATGTTTTCAAAACGTCTATACATACGTATATGCACACACTTAGAGTAAATGAACTAGAGTGTTGTGGTGATGAGGCTGATAGAGAAAATAAATAAAAAGAAATTCACCATGGAAAAATATAGTTTCTCTCTTTCCTTCTCTTCATCAATCTGAGTTAAGATTATATTTCAGCCTTCAAAAAATTACTACGTAAATCAAACTACATTTTTTACAATGGTTGTGAGTATTTTTATAAATGAAGCTTCTACATGTCAGTTGCATTACAATCAAAATCAATTGAGAACATAAATTGATTATTCAACAAACAAAGCACTCCAAAAAATCAGCTTTCTAAGCTCTTAGCAAATTGCAGTCATTGGGAGATTATAGAAAGGAAAACGTCGAAATGTATCCCTACAAAAGCAAATGAGGAAAATATAATGAGAACTCAAATGTTATATAAGATTTAATTTTATAGTTCTCCTTTGAAATATCTTGACTTGAGAAAGCTTTTGTGATGGAGCATCTGTTTTTAATTGGACAAATGTTCTGCACCAAAACAAATAGACATGGATTTGAGAAGACTTAAAATTTTACAGCATCTGCATTTAGTGAAAAGACTCATATCAATATAATTTATGGATTTCATCCTATAAAAGTTTTGTCAGGGAAAGATACTCTGTATAGAGGCAAAATGAAAGTGCCTGAGAAGGTTCCACACCTGCAGCTCGAGGGTCTAGGGCGCCAGACATATACACGGGAGCTAGAGAGTTCAAATCCAGCCTGGGCCTGCCAAATGACAACTACAATGATAACTACAACCAAAAAAAAAAAAAAAAAAAAAAAAAAAAAAGCCAGGCATTGTGGCGGGCACCTGTAGTCCCAGCTACTTGGGAGGTTGAGATGAGAGAAACGCTTAAGCCCAAGAGTTTGCGGTTGCTGTGAGCTGTGACACCACAGCACTCTACCCAGGGCAACAGCTTGAGACTCTGTCTCAAAAAAAAAAAAGAAAAAGTACCTGATAAAATATTGGGACTAACGTATATTACATGTACCCTCCATTTAACAAATGTTCTTGTGTTTACTTCCTCCATTAAAAGTATTATGTTTTACAGAGTAAGTTGTCAGTGATCCCAGATGTACTAACCACACAAACAGACTTTGGAGAATATTGTAAAAAGATTAATAAGAATGAGGAAACTGTGTTATACATACATACATATATATATATATATATATATATATATATATATATTCTTCAAAAAAATACCAGTGGCATGATGTATGAGAGACAAGCATAACTGAAGATCAAAGTACATGAATTTATACCAAAAAGTATGGTTCTGTTAACGTTACTGTTCTGTATTCAAATGATCACTATAAAAAAAATACTTTTTTTCTTTTGCTTTTATACATATATTTTGTTTTTGAGTAATTTTATTTTGAATATAATTTCCAATTGAACCAATTTATTCACAAATGTATATGTTTATAATTTTATGTATTTGTAACATCCTCTTTAACTTCCACATCTACCCTGTAAATTATCTGATCATTCAATTGTCAATCAATGTGATCTTCCTTCCAAACTCCCACCCCTTGTTGACCAGCATAGGGGAGCAGATACTTGATTAAATATCCAATCTGATAAAAACTTAGTCTAATACGATTGTTTAAATCGTCTCTTTAGACACTACTATTTCTTTGGCAGGAAATGCATATTTTCAGCATCTCAGGTTGGCACCCTTCTCACTGCTTCTCTCATTAAGGTTGAGTCCAGGTCACTTATGTGACCTGGAAGAAAAAGAAGAAGCTTCAGGCTTCTCTGGCCTGGGGTGATTACTTGGAAGTGGTCCCCTGCTGGGTGGTTTCTAGGTACTCTGCAGGCTGCCAAAGCTCAGGTCTACACAATGAGCTGGAGACACTCTGCTTATTCCTGACTCACTTCAACTTTTCCAAAGGAGGTAAGAGAACAGAGCAGGTCAGGGAGTTGGCAAGAATGCCCACGGCTAGTCAAAGGCTTCAGTTGAACTTGTAGGCTAATTCATCATTCTCTTTCTCTCTCACCCTCTCTAAATCACAGCTCACTGAAATGCTTACCTTGAATTGAAGAAACTATACAGTCTTTGCATACTGTGTGTATGAACAAACACACACACACACTCCTGAGAGTTCAATATGCCTATATGCCTATATGTGAATGTGATAGTGTTATAATACGACTGAACTTGGTTTAAAGTAATTGCTATTTTTAATGAACCATAGAACAGGAGAAACAAAGATCATCTGTGTATATTAGAATTGGGGGGAAAGAGATTGAGGCCTTGATCAAACAAAAAAAAATTAGAATGAATATTGGAAAGACTAGGAGTCTATACAGACTGCAAGACAAATACCATGTTATCATAGAGGAAAGGAAACCTTTGCAAAAGGCAGACAGACTCCCATTTCTCAAGGGTAGCTTAAGCACAGAGGCATGGAAATGGATTATGTGGCTTCTTAAGAAGCACTTTTCTAAGAGTGCAATAAATATTCTAGGGGAAAATGTGGATCCTGGCAAAAAGAAGAGAAAGTATGTCTTTTCATATATAGACAGAAAGGGCGTATCTGTGTGCCTGTGTAATAAGACAAACGCATTTCTTTTAAGCCCATGTTATTTCATATTGCTTTATTTTTTACTGAAACCAATAACAACTGACTTTTCAGACCCTAAGAGTCCTAATTCTTTGTGTGTTTCTTAAAAATTTCCCCCTTTTAGGATCACTGACCATATTTCTAGTAATCCCTGATATGAAACATGTTTTCCATTTTCTGGTAAACAGATACCTGTGTTAATCTTATTTTTAATGTATTCTACTTCAAACATTTAGTATTATGTGCATCTTTATTTACACCCTTATTCATATTGGGCTATGTTATATTTTCAGTTGATTTCATAGGTGGACTTGATACACACTCCTACTACCAGGATCATGTTGAGTTAAAGCCTGTTAAACCTGTAAGTAAAGGTGTGATCATACGAAAAATATTAATCCTTCTAACTTGGCCCAAACTAACCAAACCTGAAATAATTTGAATCTACTGCTACTAATCATTGGTTTAATTTTCCACTCATATAAAAACACACCTTTCACATGTAACCCAACATTATCATTATTATTATTCATTCCAGAAATGTTTTGAAGTAGGTGAGATGGTTTCTATTTCTGAAATAATAATTTATTGTATTTAACCTATCAATAGCTGATTGCCAAGTTGGAAAAAAAAAGAGATTATTTAGTCTGCAGAAGTGAAGGTTAAGTATGTGTCTGGGGACAGCACAGTCGTGTGGGAAGGGGAAAGAGATGTAGGATGAATCCTGGCTCTCCACGTGGGGTCTGAGCTGCCTTCTTTCCCATCTCTGAGGCTTGTTCTAACATCCCTAACAAGGTTTCATGGAGTGGGGGATGGATTCAATGGGATAATATGTCTATAAAATATGTGTTTATACTGTATATAAAGCTGCCCGTTACTGTTCTAGCAATCAAATATTTGACTAACAAATTCAGGAATAAGTTTTCTATGTCCCTACAGAACATAAAAGGAAGTTAAACAATAACAAAACAAAAAATAAAAACAGAAGAAAACAAAAAAACTACCTAAAACTAGATAGATTTTCATTGAGTATAAGGAAAGAATCTTGGTCACCTGATTGGTAAAATACTAGAAAACATGGAAATAAATACAGTGACTCCATTCCTAGAAAACTTTAAATAGTAAATAGACAACTGTATAAAATAATAAGAGCTACTACATATCACACAGTTTAAGTACTTTGCTCACTTAGTTCTCATGAAAATGCTGTAATGTACTAGGTAATAGTCCCGCTTTATAGATGAGGAAACTGTGGCTCATAGGGGTCAGGCAGCTTTCTCAATGTCCCATCACAGGTCAGTCACAGAGCTGGAAGAGCTGGCCGTGTCACCCAGCCCGATGGGACGGACTCGCTTCAATGACCTTCCTGTGTTTTTGATCCAATGTTCTGTAGTCCGGTGGTGAGAGAGGAGATTATGTAAAACAGCCACTGGCATAACGAGTGCACGTGGAAGGCTTCCTCTGCTGCCTCCGTGCCACGGGGGCTCTTGCCCAAATCTGCAACCCCCACATCCAGCATCTTTAGGGAACAAAGCTCTGAGAAGCCTGTATGGCCTTCTCTGCCTTCTCAGGTTAAATTAATTTTATTCTGGCAGAATGGTCTAAAGTAAACATAGCTCACAGCCTACACAAATCAGCACTGTGTCTGTCACATGACAGATGTTTTAATAAATTCTGGCTTCTTAAAGCAAATCCAGCTTGGGAAAAAATTTACCCCGTATAACACTCTAGCTAAGTACTCCCCACCTTGTTCATGACTCAGCTACCGAGTGCTCGTCAATGAGGTGCTCCGAAAGTTGGTATTGGTGGATTTGGAGAACTTGGCAGCGATTGTGACAATAAGATGATCAGTGTGTTGGAAGTGAAAAAAGAACTAAAACAGTGCCCACTGGCGACGTGGAGAGTCTTTATATCTTTGTTATGTGATAAGAGGATGATGAATAATTTCTTTCATCCCCACTGTGAGAAAAAACAACTCACCAGAGAAACGGCAATATGAGAAACGGTGCAGTGTAAGAGAGATCTTTTCTATTAGGGGAGGTTATTAAAAACTGCCATTGACACATGTTGATAATGGAATCTCCTTTCTTGAATGACTTCTTTAAAAGATGGACCTCCATGTACCTATATACCTTAAAAGGGTGTTCTGCGGCCTGGCCCAGGGGAAAGTGACTTCAACTTAATGTTCTTTAAACTCACTTCCACCTCTGTGAATCAAGAACACATAAAACATCCTTTTAAGATCATGCAAAAGACTTTGATCAACTCCGCTCTCTCCTCAAAGGGTTTTCTCAACATCCCTGTTCACACTGACCTCGCACCATTTTAGCTGAACGTAGCATAAACTACAGGCTACTGCTTTAACAGGAAGCAGGAGAACACATCTCTGCTTTGACACGTTATGCATATTATCATGTCAGACAAATATGGAATACCTTTTAACCACAAAGGAAGCAGAAATCCGAAAGATCAAACTAAGCCTGGATTGAAATCATTGTGCATAAAGCAGTTTAAGAGGTCAGTATTTGTACTCCCCACCACGGGGCGAATCCTGTGGCATTTATCCAGTCAGCATGTGTCAGCCTGCTTGATTTCCTTTAATGAGGCCTTTGTGCTGATTCCACCATACCCAGCTCAATGATACCGTATCTCCAAGCAGCAACAGCTTGGAGAAAAATCCAGCCTCCTGTACTAAATTGCTAGAGAGGAAAGCGAACCCTGGTTTTTAACTTTCATTAGGCCTAGAGAATCTCCATGGAGTACAAAGCTAGGTTTTATGAAGAAACCACTTTGTGAAGGGAATCAGAACAATCCTTAGCATACTGCCAGGCACATGTATGTGAACAGGCAGTTTTTAATAATATGTGGGTAGTTACAAGCCATTCCCTGGTAATACTGCAGAACAAGACAGGAAACCTTAATTCTCCTGACTGTGTCACTGCCCCTAATCACAAAGTGTACCTTGCAAGGGCCCCTGAGGAATTGTGTGTGAATGGATATACTGGCAGTGGGGTTGTGATAGGGATGAGGGGGTTCATACATGGATTTGGTCTTTTATGCTTTCTTTCTCCCTTTTTAATGTAATAATATCAAACTATCAAGGATCACTGATTACATGAATCAGTTTAGTTTGACTTACTGCCACTGATTTACTGGGTGCTGGAGATACAAAGACATATAATACTTGAGCTTTTACCTTCAGCAACTAATGACATAGGAGGGAAGATCTTCCTAGAAATAGGTGTAAAATGATGTCCTCAAGGCAATTATGTGCAGAAAGCACAAGGTTTACATCTTCTTTGGTGAGGAAAAGCTTCACTGGGAAATGATGCTTGAACCAACTTTGTAAGAGGCTGTGGAATTTATTAAAGCAGAAGAAGAGGAGTCCCTTTGAAGACCGTTTGGCAATTTCTCACAAAACTAATCACACTCCTACTATATGATCTAGCAACAGAGCTTCCTGGTATTTACCCAAAGGGGTTGAAACTTTGGTCCACACAAAATCCTGCACAGGGATATTTATAGCAGCTTTACATGGTGAAGAGCCAAGGTGTCCCTTAATAGGTGAATGCAGGGACTGTGGCACATCCAGACAATAGGATATTATTCATGGCTAAAAAGAAATGAGCTACCACATTTTGAAAAGATCTGGAGGCACTTCAATTGATACTACTCAGCGATAGATGCCAAACTGAGAAGGCTATGTCCTATATGATTCCAACTGTATGACATTTTGGAAAAGACAAAACTATAGAGACAGAAATAAGGTCGGGTTGGGGGCATGGGAGGGATGACCAGGCAGAGCACAGAGATGTTTAGAAACTACTCTAGGTGATACCGTAATGGTGGGTACATGTCTTTATACATCTGTTCAAACCCACAGGACGCACAGCACCCAGCATGAACTCTAATGTAAACTTTCAGGGATAATGATGTGCTGATGCTGGTTCATCAGTAGTACTAAATGCACCACTCTGGGGGTGGGGGGCGCACTGGGGCAGCGAGTGGATGGGAACTCTCTGTCCTTCCGCTAAATTTTGCTGTGAACCTAAAATTGCTCTAAAAAATCGTATTAAAAAAATAAAGCAGAGAAAGAGAACAGGTGTCCCTTGCAGGAAGGCTGATTTTTCTTGGCTGTTCTACAGAGGACAAAAATGAAGCTCCTGACTGTCCAATCTGGTGTTTGCCATGGTTCTCACATAAAATGCGTGACTGTGCAAGGGAGCAGATCTTAAACAGAGCAGGAGTCTTACTAGCTCCCGACAGGGATGCTAAGAAACCTCCAGCACCATTGCTCTCCCATCCAGATGGTGTTGCTCTTCCTGCCTAAAGCTGCTGTCTGTGTCTGGCTTGAGGACAAGTCAGGGGAAGCCTGAGCTGGGGTCCATCATCTTACCACAGCTGTCCACCGGGGGCATAACTCTCTCCCTAACTGCAGCTGGGTCTCCACCAGGATCTCAGTGACTCCGGGGTCACGGATGCCTCTTCCTGATAGCACCTCTCATGAGGCCTGAGCAAGGACAGCAATTTCTTAAGACACAGAGTCTTTGGTCAGCAGTGGCTTTGACGAGGACAGCCACACTTCGGCTTACAGTACAGGCAGCAGTAGTGCTGAGCAGGGAGGGCTAACAAAAGCAGATGTGCCTCAGGAGGAAAAATAACACGACATAAACCCAGACAGCTGTGACAGGGATACTGGATTTCAGGGAGCACCACAGTGCGTAGCCAGATTAGAGTCTGTCAAAATCATGACTGCTGTATTTCCATCAAAATGGTTAGCAACTGGGTAGTGAGAAGATTAAGCTCCATGTAGCAGTAATTCTTCACATAAAAGTGATTAGACCAAAGCAGTTTATCAAAGAAAGACAGCAGCAGAAATGCCACGACTGAGTTCTGCAGCAAAGGGACGGCTACATCTGATTCTGTTGGAAATTTCCAGGAGAAAGACGCCCCATGACTGCAGTTAAGAAAGACTTGATAAGCAAAGTTAACCCTGAGATTCCCCCACCACTTTCAGCAAATCTTTTTTCGAAGGTTTCCAAGTAAGAACTTGACTTTTCTCTGGTATCTTGACTAGTCTGATTGCCCTTGCTGGAGGCTAATTTTTCTCCACAAAAGTCACTACACGCTATGTGGTTGCTGCTAATTGAGCAGCTACTATTGCAACTAAGAACCAGAAGAGAGATGCGGCTAGTCCCAGTTCAGGCCGGCCCCCGCTTGCTGTCTGTCCCTAACTGCCTTGATGATCAAGCTGTAAGGGGTTTGTTGGTGCCTAAAAGCAGCTGTTGTGTATTAGTATCTCCATGGTAAATTAGCGCCGGGCCACTTCGCACATACAGCCAGCGATGAGCATAACAAAATGTAATGCTAAATACTTTTTATTATTTCATGTTCACATCAGAAAATAGTTATACTCCCCACATATGACAGGTTCTGGGAAGAAACAAGATAGAGGGAGGAACACACGGGATGCAGACTGAGCGGAGTGTATGCGGCCCAGCACACACATCCGGCTGGATGAAGTATCACCAAGTAGGGAAGGACAAGGGTGTGTGTGTGTGTGTGAGCAAGCGCATACAGGAGTTGGAGAGGTGAATGATATACTTTCAAACCCTGATTTAAAAACCAACCACACCCATGTGTTAGTAAACTGAGACTGGAGATACCTAAAGACAAAGCAAATGATAGCTCTGTCTTGATGCTGTTTTCACTTGTCCTTGATTGGCTTTCACACTTTAATATTGATCGGGACGTCGGGTGCGGGGTTATGGAAGATTCTGCGGGCCGTGTCTCTGCGGCCCGTAAGCTGCAGTGACCGGGAGCTGCTCCCAGCACTTGCTGCTGCTTCGCTGTTCCGATTGCCCAGCGTGGAGTTCTGCTCCCCGGGGTTCATCGTCCATCCCTGGAAACGGAAGGCGCTTCTAGAGGCATTCATTCTCTGGGCCATTCTCAAGCGCACTGTGACAGTCACGCTCTCAGCACCTTCCTAGCTGTCCCAAGGGAGTGACGGCTTCCCCCTGTGCCTCCTCAGTACACACACACAGTGGCGCTCCGGGCTGGCAGCTCTCCCTGCCTCTGGAGCTCTCTCCCTTTGTCACTGGCATTTATAACTCTTCTATCCATCATGAAATTGGCTGTACCACTTCAGGAACTACTGCACGAACACATCCTGAGTGTGGTCAGTGGCCACACGGAGATCAAATGGCCATGTTTACATCACCAGTGCGGTTCAGACTTATCCCCCAAGCGGCCAGTTTGTGCACCACTGTTTTTATCAGGAAGGAATGGTGCCACCAGCAGTTCAGCTGGACACGCACAAAATGCGTGTGATACCAGGGGTCAGCTATCGCCCTATTCTCACTGGGGCCACTGAGAGCATTTCCTTTGACCTGTGACCTCACTCTCTGTCCCCAGCACTTTGTCGAGCCTGGTTTTCACGCTGCCTCATGAAGCACATGAAGTCTTTTTTCCAAAATAAGGAAAGACTTTTTTGTGTGTCTGGGTGTCCTCCAGGGCGAACATCAATTCCTGACTTTCTCAGAACTCCCAGAACCTCTCTTGGTGCTTGTCATTGATGCCAATGGCAAGACGATAAAATTACACAGGGGCGTAGAGCTCTGGTCCAGCCCCCTAAAAGAACTGATCAACAGCAACATAAGTAAAAATCGTTTCATCTTCCCTTATTTCCAAGAGAAAGTATCCTCCGTTTTTAAAATTAAAAGCAATGGGTATAACCAAATTTTATGCTAAATACTTTTTATTTTATATTCACATCAGAAAATAGTTAAAATCCCCATGGTATTACAGGCTCTAGGAAGAAACCAGCCATAAGAAAAAACACACGGGACACAGAGGAAATTGTACACACACACACGCACATGCTCACACACACACACACACACACACCCAAGAAGAGATTAGAAAAGCAATGGGAAAAGAAACACCTACAGGTCGGCCCTTGTGGCTCAAAGGAGTAGAGCGTTGGCCCCATGTGCCAGAGGTGGCAGGTTCAAACCCAGCCCCAGCCAAAAAAGAAAAAGAAAGAAAGAAACACCTACAGTCCTGTGAGAAGACACACTTAATGTTTTTCGTTCTGAGGACAGTATTCTCAGGTAACTACTAACATATCTAAAAACATCTGCAAATAATAAAGAGAGACAGAGAGAGAGAGATCAGCTTAAGAATTCTCCAAATAAACGTCAGACTGTTCCACCCAGATGCAGCGATTAATCACAGCAGACACTGGTGTCCTGACTTGTGCTACAGGGAGAAGCACACGGCACCAGCTGTGAAGTGCCTCTCCAGAAACTCAGGCCTGAGCTCGGGCTGACAGTGTAGAAAATACAGGAGGAGCAGAATAAGGTGCATCTCGCCACAAAGAAGCGATCATTCCAGTCTAGCACATGCGAAATAGTATAAGACAAATTAAAAAAAATAAAGAAGAAAGGAGGGGAAACTTATTGATTAAAAGACACTGAGGAGACACAATAGTCAAAAGCACTGTGTACGCACCATTTGTTTTCCTAATTTCTTATTTAGACAAAATAATGGTACATATCTATGGGGTACATAGTGATGTTGCAAAGCATACATAAATTCAACACGCCAATATTAAAGAACTATTTCTAGACAAATGGAGAATGTATAGACTAGATATTAAACGACTTTGAGAAATTGTTGTTGATTTTGATAAGGACGCTAAAAAGGTACAAAGAAGAAAAGGAAATCCTTAGTAGTTGAGCAGATTCTTTCAAGGTCTGCACTTTTGCCTTTGGACCAGATGATCTTCTGTCGGGGTCTGTCCTGCTATGGAATAGTTAGTCACAGCCTCGGCTCTACCCACGAGATGCCGGGAGCATCACTGACCGCCCAACTGTGACAACCAAACTGTCCTCAGACCTGGGCGATTGTCCCTGATTAAGAATCACTGCATTAGTGACACTCAGAGATGTGCATTAAATAACAGAATGTCTAGGATTTGGTTTAAAATATTATAACAAAAAAAAAATAGTGTTGGTGGATAGATAAAAAAGGGGGGTTTTTTGTTTGCTTGTTTGTTTTTGAGACAGAGTCTCGAGCTGTCCCCCTGGGTAAAGTGCTGTGGCATCACCGCTCACAGCAACCTTAAACTCTTGGGCGTAAGTGATTTTCTTGCCTCACCCTCCCCAGTAGCTGGACTACAGGTGCCCGCCACAAGCCGGGCTATTTTTTGGTTGTAGTTGTCATTGTTTAGCAGGCCTGGGCTGGATTTGAACCCTCCAGTGCCAGTGTATGTGGCTGGCACCGTAGCCGCTGAGCTACAGGTGCTGGGCCAGATAGATAAAACTTTAAAAGCAAATATTTATTTTAGTTGAAGCTGAGTGATGAATATATAGAGATTTGGAATATCATTCTTTCAACTTCTGTGTAGGTTTGATATTTTTGAAAATCGATCTGTTAGTAAAACCCCATATAAGGCCATCAATAGGCTTGCCTTTCAATGCCTCCTCCCAAAGTTGCTTTATTTTCTTCTTCAGAAACTGCTCACAGACGTGTTTCCCAATCCCTGAAAATAACATTTCCAGAACTCTCACCTAGTGCACATTTCCTAACAACAGCTCAGCCTGCCTCACTGCTTTACAATCCAGGTTACTAAAGCCTAGAAGCAGAAAATATTAGCTAGAAGCAGAACTGACATTAAAGATAAAGGTACTAGATACCTACACTTTCCACCCAATCCCCATCAACACTACCATTATCAAGGAAAACACCCCTATGGGTAGCCTCCTCTCAAAGGGAGTCACTGTTGGCTGGATGGACTTTAGAACCCTGGATCTCCCTTCTTATTTAAAGATTATGTAAAACAATAGCATTCCAACGTTAAAATCTCATCCTTTTATCAAGTAGTTTAAGTCTCTGTTAAAATGCTAGGGGGTTGAAGAAGTAGACATTCCGGCTGTCACTCAGAATGCAGAGAAATGAGTGAGGGAGGAAATGTTCCAAGAAGACCAGAAGAGAGTGGGAGGACCCCAGTCCCCAGGGGGTGGGGAGGGAGCATAATCTCCAGGGAGAAAGAAGAACACAACCAAAAAGGGCAGCTGGAAAGTTGGAAATGTTTTCAACTATTTCAAATTGAAACGAAAAAGTCAACTCCAAGCCACAGTCATTAAACTGAGTTAGTAGAGAAGTTGGGAAACGGGGCTATGAAATGAGTATGAAACACAGTCTCTCTTAGAAGGATGCTTGTAATCTAGTCAGAGAGAGGAAACTTCCATGCCTGAGTGAACCAATTAGAGCACAATTAATTGTGAAGCTGGATGCTATTAGCTGCACCTGGGGAACAGCTGATAGCGTAAGGGTTGCTATTAGCAGGATGAGCGAGCAACGTGGCTGAGGGAGACTTGGGAGTCTCCACAGAGGAAAGGAATGTTCAGCTGAACCTTCGAAGGTGAGTAGATTTGGATTAGCTGAGATGTTTCACACGAGAGAAACAGCAAGAGCATGAATATTGCATTTGACGGATATTTATGAAGTGCCCACTATGCAACCAGTGCTGTGTTGGGGTTGATACTCTGCAAAGATGCAAAAGCCAGAGCCCTCGCATCAGGGGCTTGGTGGTGCCCAGTAGAAAGTAAAGAATATGCAGTCTTTTCAGAAGTGCGGAGACAAGGGTGCCTGGAGATGGCGGAGTCTATTCATTAGGGTTCTCCAGAGAAACAGAACCAGGAGAGAGAGATTTCAGACACTGGTTCGCACAATTATGGGGGCTGTCTAGTCCAGCATCTGCAGGGTGGGCTTGCAGACTGGAGACCCAGGAAGGGGTGATGTTGTAGCTTGAGTCCAAAGGCAGTTTGGGGGCAGAATCCCACTTCCTCAGGGGAGCTCAGTCTTTTTCTTTTAAGGCCTTCGACTGTGCGGATGAGGCTCACCTGTGTTGTGAAGGGTACTGCTTTACTTAAAGTCTACTGATTTCAACGTTAATCTGCCCCCCCAAATTCCTTCACAGTAGCATTTAAACTAGTGTTTGACCAAATGTCTAGGTACTGTGGCCTGGCCAAATGGACATGTAAAATTAACCATCACACAATGAGATGTGTAAGGGACATAGGTCAAAGGTTAGGCGAAGTGAAAGCCAGAGCAGAATGATTCTTGAGCATTCAACCAACAAGATGCTATAGGAAGAATAAGTTAAGGTGTCTCTAGGAGTTTGGAAACACAGTGCTACCCTGTTATTTATACCCTGAGCAATCAATGGTGGCTACTCCATATCACACAGCTGGCCTCAATCTGTGTGGTTGACACTTCCCTTCCAAGTAATCAGTTCAGGATTACCATGCCCTAATCCAAAAAGCAGGAAGACCCAAGTTCGCAACTTTCTCATTGCTGCAATCAGCACCAGATGCATCCAGAAGCTATCTGACATTTCAAAAGGGCTGGATGAATAAACAGGTTATTTCATATTCAACTTTGAAGTCCTTTTAAAGCACTTCGTATTTTCTGTTTTAGGTCGAAATAAGTAATGACATCGACTCTGAAATTCGGCTGCTGAACTTGACTTAGGGAACAAAGCACCACCGACAGCACCACCGTGGATCCGACATGCCCCTAGTCCCTTCCGGAGGTTGTACAGTGCCTCCCTGCCGTCCC